>NCSK02000076.1:0-122642 GCA_002276475.2 Chlorociboria aeruginascens | reverse complement strand
ATAGCTATTTCAGACTTGATGACCACAATACATATTTTTTTTTTTTTTTTTGGGGAGCTTCGACGACAAGTTGATCTATCTATCTATTCTATTTCCTTTGTATTCTGAACCCACTCATTCTCGTGTAAATCTATTTCCTTCTATTCTTAATATTAAATGCGTATTCATGTTAAGTCATACTCTAATCATTCTCTACTACCTTCAATTTCCTTATATCGTTATTCAACATGGCGCAGATTAGTATCCTTTTAATTCTGAAAGCCTGCCCATGATGTCTCATGGCAGAACAAGAACACATCACCACTGCCCACTGGCGAGAGGGCCGAGGGGCAATTGCAGAGCACTAAGAACTAGTTCTGCGGTAGATCAAAGCTGCTCTACCCTGCATGATTGGGCATACCTAAAAACCGAGGAATGCTCAAATTGCGTATCGGGGTATATTGGTATCTTTATCCCTCGTAACACGGATCTTAACTTCAAGGTAGTGATCATCATGATAGCGATGAAGAGTCAGATATGAGTAACGATGGAGACAGCAAGAACAAGAATGGTAGAAAGGGTGATGGATATATTAAGAATGGAAAGCTGTTAAGCCGAAGAGCAAGAAGGACAAGAAGAGCACAAAAGCAGAGAAAGGGAGCAAATTAAAAGGTGGGGATCTCGTAGAAGATCGCATTTAGATAACGACGACGATCTTAAAGACGAAGATGGGGAAGTTTATATCAGAAGATTTGCAAATGTAGACAAAAATGCCCAGGCCTATAGTATCGAGAGCATAAGCGACATCCCCGAAACCTACAGCCACAATGCTCACACCAGCATCCCTAACTTCGTTTCCGATGCGCAATGAACCACTTTGGTAGCAGTATTACGGGTATGGTTGCAGTTGCAAAGTGCAGGTATAGATGGATGTCCGAGTAGAGCTAGAATATTTACTTATTGCTATATACTTATATCGTTGCCCATAAGATAATAAGACATTTTAAGTATTATTATGTTGGCATTCTTGTTCGTTTAAAACTTATATAATATATCTAGGAACTATACATAGATAGCTGTGTTTTGGATGGGTTGGTGGTGATTAGTGTGAAAAATTGAATAATATGATTTGAATCATAGCATTATTTAAAATTAATTCAATTAATATAGGGTCCTAATCAAAATTGTCACAGGAGATCAAGTGACGGGCTCAGATGATCTCGAGCATCCTACCCTAGGCTCTCGTACCTGAAGCAGATACAGTACTATTGTCTATACATGCTTCTTGTTCTTCAGATGATCAAATCCTACTTTGTATGATAGAACTTAATTTAAAAAGGATATTAAATAATTAAAATTATAATCTGAATAATTAAGTTAATTTTTGCTTGGACTGGTGATTGATTGTAAAGGCATTTTTATACGTGAGGTTAGAGTGGGATATCTATCTAGCAACTAACTGCTCGACTGCTCGAGGATTCTCCTGGTTTGAATATTTGTAAGGAAATACAAAAAAGCACCAAGTTACCACCAACCATGTCAAAAGCAACAAAGGAATAAATCACTAATATCACTGTTGGCCAAAGTTCTCCCCGGACATAGAAAGCACTTGTATTTGGTTGTGACTTTTTGATTTCATTGAACTGAGTCATTAAATGAGATTATCAGCTGTCACGCTTGCGGTAATGTACGTAGCGGTACATTAACAGCCATGACCTCAAACTTCTCTGATTCCAATACACCGCTTTCACGAATAGCCTTCAAGAGCTGTTTCCTGGCCGTGGGCGACATTGTTGCGATCATCACGGTAGGCATGGCGCGATCTTTCGTCTTGCCTACCATCAATCCATACAGACTCAACATGGGCGACAGCGCTGTTCTCGATTGAACAGGGTCTCTTAATATAATACTCCGCACCCGTGGTCGGATTATATTCTCCCAGTCCTCCTTAGCCTTATCTCCCAGCGTCCAAATGCGCAGTCCGTCGACTACGATAGAGTCTTTGCTGAAACTCTCTTTGTACTTTGCTGGCAGCGATTGTTGTCCAAAGCGTATTTGTGATAATGCCGTGAAACTTCCCTCGAGTCGAGGCTCGGCCATGTGCAGCTCGTTACTCTTTCCTGTGCGTAGAAACAGCCGTGAAAATAATCTACTGACAGATGATTCCTCTTTCTCGGGCTCCATCGGGTTGTCCTCTTGCGACAGCTTGATGGTAGTGCTACGTTCGTCGTGGCTTTCGCTTTCTCTCCTAGTTGGCAGCCGCGCGTTTGGGAAAATGGCTTTTATTTCCTTCATAATATTTTTCGCTGGCGCCATGTGAAATAAATTACCTTCATTATTTGCTGGTGTTTTCCAAATTATGCCGATCAGAGCATGAGTATCATTGTCCATTATGACCCAAGATCCACAATCTTCTGCGCCTAGAACTTTTTTAGAAGAATACGAAAATACTAGGTTCTTCAACTTACGGAGACTGCCTGTCGTGACATTCACCCGCCAGTCGGGCTCGATGGATTTTTTATTCGTCAATGTAGCCTCTTGAAACTGGCAGGTTGTCTGCTTAGATTCAGATGTATGACTTCTAGGCGTAAGTATACAGACTTTGCAATCTTCCTTCAAGTCATCGTCCTCTGCAATGGTCTCTACGATAAATTTTTTTAATTTGACCTCCGACACCATTTGCTCGGAATCGATTAGGATGTTTGGGATAATGCACAAGTCCAACAAGAGCCCACATTTGTTGGTGCTGGCGTGTAGGAGGTACTTTGGAATAATATCCTACCGGAATTGGCATCGATGTGGCTGGTTTAACAGATTTGACAGACGTTGAATTCTCATCACTGCTTGATTCGGACACTGAAGATATTGAGGCCCTTTGCGATCCAATGCCTTCTGTGGCAGATCTTCTCTTACTTCCAATATTAAATAGATGCTTTACTGTCAGACCCAAAAGTCTCCCATTATCAACAAGGAGAAGACCTCCAATCGTCGCGATTGGGGCTTGATTCCGAGGTCTAATCTCAGGGCTGGGTACAATTGGGGATGAAGGGCCAGGCGGTTCGACTGAGGCCATAAATGGTATCAATGACTGTTTCCTTGCTCCATTGATAGAGTAGATAGCCTGCGAAGGAGATCCAAGAGTGCTCGAAGGTGCAGGATCTGATGGCAATACCCGTTCTATGTCGCTATTGTATAGACGCCGGGTAAGCATAACTACACGAACGGCCCCCCTTAGTCTGTCCAGCGGAGTAACTTGAGGGGTAGTCATTTGGGTTGTAGATATGAGTATAGGTAAAAAGCATAAGGCTGGGCTGTTAATGAGATGGAGCGACAAGGCTTGGGTGAGGAACCCCTTGGAACATGGAAAAGGCTGTACTCGTATTTTAAAAACCGGGTTAAGATAATAATAACAAAAACAAAAACATAACAATTAATAATGAGAGAGTAGAAGACAGATTAGTGCAGTGCCTAACCTTATAAAATTTTAATTTGTTGACAACCGTCAGGATGCACGGGGCGATATAGTGACACCGTAGGCCTTTTCTTTTGAGAGCTTTCTATGCGAAGGTAGATATAGCGAGCGATATTGCCAGCTGCCACCGCCTTCCCAAAGCGGAACCAAGGTACAAATAAACTAACATCAACAAGAGTTAGTTTAAAACAAAGCATTGATTTTGATAGGCAGAGGCAATGCGGCCAGCAGTTAGCGCAGATCAACGCGACAACTCCCGCTGGTTCTTGATTACTCAGCAATCCTGGAATTTTTGTAATTAGAAGTCTCGATATGAGTCTTAATGAATATTCAGGTACCAGAAATGAAACAATCAGATTTATATAATCAGCAGAGCCGCAATGCCAGTGACTTATATCTTTCTGTTCACAGGTAGCCAGCCTATCGACAGATTTTCTGTAAGTGGCTGGGAAAGCAACTGGGGGGGCTGCAATGCAACGATGCCGGAACTTGCAGCGCACACCGATCCTTCCCTTTAAACAAGTCTTCTTATTCTCATTATCTTGCTCCCTATTAACGTACATAATCTACGGCTCCCTTCTGTGTAGCCATGTGATCATGGCCCAACTACCACTAGAACAACGAGCCCTGAACCAATCCCCAATGTATGATGCGACCGATATGAACAAGCTAGCGAAAAGAATATGGTGCCGGCCAGGTCATCCAGAGAGAGTTCCAAGAAGGTTTGTGAAGCCTACATAAGCCTCAGTTGACCACTAATTTCCAGCCGTAGTTTAGAGCACTTGTCTCAGTATTTCAAGCGGCTTCATATTACTTTGAGCCATTTGCAATTGCCGAATTATGTTATTCAGTCGTATAATGACTTATTTATGATATTGGATGAGATTAAGTCTTACAACGAGCAGGGCTTCTCCAAGTCGGATCTGCTCCACCAGCTGCTCCCTTTGTATCAACTTGGGCTGAACTTGCAGGTATGAAGACACATTGGAAAGCATACCCCTATCCGTCCTAACTCCCAAGCCAGGATGAGTCAAGGCTACAAAATAGCATCGAACTAGCAATTCGAGTATGGATGTCAATTGCCCTAGGAACGAGTGACCTCAATTTAATGACCCAAGGAGAAGTTCCACTGGAGTGGATAGACACCAACAGTATACAAACGGCCTTGCAAGAGGAAATTAGGGGTCCTCAAGACGAAATCTATGAGTTTGAAAATGCAGCCTTAGGAAATGGTCGTATCATCAAGCATGGTCCATCAGAGCCTAGTTGGCTTACTGAATTCTCCCCTCTTTTTAATCTCCGAGACTTAGAGAGGATAGGTGGATTTGAGATCCACTGGACAAACGACTTGTTTCATCATCTTTACTTCGTGCAAAGCCGAAGTAAAAACTTTCGTAGCAATGTCTATATATATACTCATGTGAACGTATTATTAGAGCTTATGGATGGGTATATGACACGTTCAAAACATTCCCTGAACTCTACTGACAACTGCACAGTAATTTCCTAGAGAAAAAGCTTGTGAAAGAGACTCTTATGACACTTGCTCTACTTATTCCAGGCCAAGATGCGATTTGTAAAGCTTGGTACGAAAAAATAGCCGAAGCAGACTCAAAAGATGGGCCAGCGCCCCAAGCTGTAGCATTGCCCCTATTAGCTCTTCTTCCAAACGGCCAATTATATGTCTCTCGCCGAGTGAATGACTATCACTTTTGGAGAGACCGACTCCTCATCTTAGAAAGGGAATTCAAAAATTCGGAACCTGGCCTTCGGACCTGGCTTCACGATCGGAGGAGAAAACGTGAATGGTTCACATTTTGGTTTGCTTTTGCCGCCTTTCTCGCAGCAGCTGTAGCTGTAATCTTGGGTATCTGGAGCGGTGTTACAGGTACATTATCGACGGTTTACGCTGCACCAAAGGGAAATGACACTAGCAATTCCTCCCCGATGGATAACTTGTGCTGTAATGGCCCAGCCACGACTATCATTTCTACCTTGGTATTCACCTCAGCTGGTCCATCATTATTGTCCATGGTATCAGATCCTCTTGCTACTACCACCGCGGTTATTAATACGACAGCTGAGACAACAGAAACAATGCTTATAACCGCTACAACAACTGTCTTTAGCTCGTGATATGCCTAAGCACCCGGGCTTGAAAACAGTGCTAAGATCGATGGGCAGGGAAAATACGGAAAATACGGAAACGCTTCGCAAGTAGTTCAGTCAAACAAACATAGTTTATTCGCCAATCTTCTGATATTTTCCGTGACAAAAGTGAGAGTGACACGTCCATCTTCCATGAAGATCGCAGATTGTATTCAGCACATTGGGTCTCTTTAAAATATGCGCCAGGTAGCCTACAAAGCAACACCTTCAAGACATATTCGGGCATCAATACATATGAATAGAACCTTAACATCAGCTCGAAGACCAACGAACGTGATTTTACCCCCCAAAAATACCAGCATATGCTTGGCACCTTCATTTAGCTAGAGGGGGAAGTTGGTAAAGGCACTATTCCAGTTTAGAAGGGCACTCTCGGATAGGCTGGCTACCTTTCAAGGCACCCATCGACAACACTGCTTACCAGAGGATCCGACCGTATCGTATAAATCGATCCGACTGGGTCTCTTGTATAACTGCTTTATTGCTAGGTTATCGATGAAATAACCAACTAAGCACTCAAATAGGTTGAAATTGAAGATAAGTGGAGTTCTAACAGAGGCACAGTGAAGTTAAGTGGCATAGCTCAGTGGGTATCAAGGATATATAGCCAATAAAACAACTACCTGGTGGCCCTAGCAATCAAGGTTGCATACCAAGAGACCTAAGTTGACTTATTTATGGTAGGATTGACCTCGGAGGTTGGGGGAATGCCTAGACACAGAATATTTGTTTGATTTATATTGCATACACTGTTTTTGTTTCAAATTAACATATTGTTGGTCGGAGGTATTGAATCTATAAATATAGCATTTCCCTTCTGTAAGATAAAGTAAGTTTCTGCCAATCGATTACTTAATTTCAAAATTCTCTGTACTTCCCCATTTTGACCTACTTCATTTGTTACCAAACCATCAAAATGTCTGGCAATTTTAAGCCTGGCGATCCATCGTTCACAAACGCCCAAAACGTTTTGTTCAATTTATTTGCTATACATGGAAAGCACCCAAATGTAGATGTTAAATTTACAGAAAATTATTTAAATAATTGTTGCATGTGGATTTTTGGTGGAGGCATTAAGCAAAGTCCTGGTTGTATTATACTGGTAATTATTTCTTTTATTCTTTATTATTTATATATTGCTGATGTATTCCTGTTTTAGAGGGAAAACAATTCTTTTTATATTTATTATGCCCCTAGCATAGCTCAACCGAATCCAGAATATGTCGAAAATTACGCACCATATCTTACTTACACTCATTACAAATAACAGCATGCTGCCTCTCTTTTATGCTGTCTCCCAGCGTGGTGATAAGGAAACCAGTCTCTTGTTGGCAGCGTCAAATCATCCGTTACTTGGGCTTATCTCTTGATATGGGTTATTAGAATTAGCAGAGGTTGGGCTTTACATTTTACATCTCTCGGATTTTGCTTAAGACCGTGTCGCATTAGTCATTCACTCAATTGATCATGTCTTGTTTCCATTTGTATTTAGAGCCTTTCTACCACTCTTTTAAGGAGCTCAGTCGAATCAATTTACACCATCAAACCTTTTACGTGATATGTGGAACTTGTCTGCTTCATCTGGGGAGGATAAATAACCCCTTACTCCCTACACATCCAGAAGACAAGAATTCTCTTAGTTGTATATATCCTATCTCTACTGTTGTAGAATTGCCTTGCTGTTGATTCTATTTGCCTTATTTCTCTATATTCCGACTCCAAATTCCTTCACCCCCCAACAGCCAGCCAACCATGGCTGCTGCCGTACCCACTCAACCCCACAATCTCCCCATTTTCACAACGACAGAAACATGCTCGAGCAAGATTTACATTGTGACAGGAGCCAATAAAGGCCTTGGCTTTGAAGCGGCTAAACACCTGGTAGCGCTTGGCGCCGCAAATGTCACCTTGGGCGTCCGCAACGTTACTACAGGCGAGGCGGCTACAAGAGCATCTAAGATCACTGAGGTGTGGGCACTTAATCTGTCGAGCTATAACTCTGTCAAGGCATCCGCAAAGAAAGCGATCGCAGAATTGGACTACATCGACGCTCTACTTGAGAATGCGGGAGTTGTTATCTTTGAGAAGGTTTTGGCTAAGGGGCACTTGGAGAGCATCACTGTGAATGTTCTAAGTACTTTCCTTCTCGCAGTTTTATTGCTGTCCAAAATGCGCCAGGACGCACAGCGGTTTGCTATCCAGCCTCATCTTGTCGTTGTCGCTAGTAGACTCGGTTTTAACGGTGTGGATACCTGGAATCAGATCACGGATAATCCTATAGTGAGAATGGATAATGAGGAGATGGCGGTAGTGAGATCGTAAGTAACATATAAGTGAATCCATATGAAGATATTGACTCTCAGCCATCTACTTCAAGCTTACATGGAGATTATTGCTAAGCTCATGGATACCATAGTGGCTCGTCAACTCACGACTTTGCTCCCTGTTCTCTCAGACAGGAGTTATCATTACCGCAGTTTGTCCTGGACTTTGCGTGACCGATCTAGGCTGCAAGCCACCACCTTCTGTCCGTGAGAACATCAAAGTATTCCTGGATTGTACTAGTATCATCAAGATAGATCTCGACTTTAAGCAGGAATATGAGCAGGGAAGCCTCATGGGGTTTATGTAATGGGGCGGGTCCTTCTCTAAAAAGGGACCCGCCCCATACGTTACCCAATGGGGGCTCCATTTTGCCGTATAGCATCGTATACACTTTGTATATCGTATCGCTTCAAGTTTCATATTCTGCGTATTGAGCCCCATTGGGTAGCCCACGGGGCGGCCAAGCACAAAGATGACATGGATGCTTCCCTGATTCTTATAAGATCGCGTGAGTCGACTAGAATTCCCAAGTTTCGTATCACCATAATTGTCAGCAAAGGGAGTTGGTGCCCAGCGGGGTAACAGATGAAGAGGGCTTGAGAACGCAGAAGAGACTCTGGGATATTATCGCCAGTGAGCTCAAGTTGGCCGAGCCTAGTTGTGTGGAGAAGATGCTGAAGGGATAATGCCATCTAGTCAGCCTATCCAGGATTGATGTCGTGGAGCAGCCAGGGGACAATGCATTCGCAGACTTGCCAAAAATAAATCCAGTCGTGCTATCAAGATATAGCGTCTAACATAGCCGCTGCATATCAATAGTGGAACCATCAGGAGGGACCAGGTCTAGCATTCTTCGAACATATATCTCAAACGTGGACAGTTCTAAAACTTGGGCTCGAGTGAAAATGGGATTGACAAGCTGTCGAGATCTTTTCCATCGTTCTACGTCTGTACTGAGGCTACCATTTCCTATCAAGGGCACCGTAACCGCATGATTCATCGGCGCAGAGCCAATCTTTTCAGTTTGTATGTTTCGGGAGTCCATTGTTACATACTGTTTCTTCCCAAATGCATTTGTCAAGACAGTTTTGCCGTACGTACTGAATAAGTGTTCATCTACTGTGAGCCATTCCCCAAGTTTCATAGCCTCCACCCGCTTCAAGAATAAGTCTAGTCCAAATACTGGATCTCGATGCTTGTATCTTATAGGTGTTGAGCAGTGGAGCTTCCGCGCTGCAAGCCGATACCGCACCGAGCGCCATATGAGATAAAGAGGGTAAAGCCCGACGATAACGAAAAGAAGTTTGGCAACGGCCATGATGGAGCCGTTCAACATACTGAAGTTATGAAAGTCTAACGGCAGTTCAAAAGCTCCTTGAAAATTAAAGAAAACTGGATGCCACTCGATATCCTTGCTTATAACGCGATTATAATAGGAAATTCATAGTTTTACGTTATAAATTTAGGTATTTCATCTTGGCCCCTGGCAGGTGTAACCGTGTGCAGCACAAGTATCTTTATGTTTGTTTGTTTCCCGTTTTGTGGCACACTCAACCCGCAATGTAAAACCCACCCTGCATGCGGATGAATGATTTACTTGTATCCGAACGAATCACTCACTCAATGTAGTATTGGCCGCTTACCAGTAGCAAACAATAGTAGACAGCAAGAGATAATAAGGGTATTAAGTTTCTGAACCCACGTGGAAACATCTCGATCCTTTTTTGCTTCTAAAATCAATTTCATACGCTATTGACTGCCTAGTATCTTCTACCTTCTTTCTATCAGCAATAAACCTCACTGCAGATATGGATTCTAATACTACAGGGACGGAAATCTTCGTCCCTTATGCCACACCGGGCGAGATCATTGCTACTGGCGTCGTTCTCCTAGTGCTAGGAATTTTTTCTGTACTGCTCGAGAGGTAACAAGATAGGACTAGTCGATGGGTTCATTATACCAGCTTTAGTAGAGAAGCTCTATATCGACATTAACGGATCTTATCTAACGATTGCTGCATGGTTTATAATTATTAGTATCAGTGCTGCTGTAGGAATATATAAGTCAGCAGGGATCACTTCGATCTATGGGAATATTATGGGTCCCATATCGAGGCATGGGTAGGAATAGCCTCACCCATTGCCTCTTTGGGCCCCATGGGTAAATATGGGAGATTGACAAGGGCTAGCTGGTGAATCAATAGGATTTACCAGGAGGCACCCCTTGGGTATATAAAGGGGTGCTCCTCCCATATCCCTTCTAGCTTTAGACTTCAATATACTACTTTCATATGCATATGGATTCTCATTCGTTGATTACATAATCACCACCTGGGTGATACCAACAGCTGCTTTAATAGCTAGTTAGTGCCATCAAGTATATAAAGTGGAGATTAAATTCACAGCTGTTTAGGAGTCGAGAAAAAGGCACTTGGCTATTCAACACCACCATCCACTGCTACAATAGAAGAAGTCCTGACTGAGACAAATCCACAAACTTCCATTTCCGAGCAGATATTTCCCCTCTTCTGCTCGCAAGCTGTTAAATGCTAAATATACGTAAATAGATCGAATGGGCAGTGATTCTCTTGTTGATTCTGGCTTATGGTTCCATAAAATCAGCATTGTTCTCTTCTATAGACGAATCTTTGTAGTGGCCAAAATGGTATCTTCAACATTTTTACGTGGACGTTGTTGGGTATCATTATTGTCTAGACATATTGCACTTTTCTTCACTTTCCTGTTTCATTGCGAAACACATGTTGATACTCGTTGGGGATCGCGTGAGGATTTAGTACTCCACTGCCACAACTGTCTTTAAAAGAAACAAAGTCTCTATTTTTCAGAGTTCATCACCAATATCTTGATCCTTTTCCTACCTCTTCCTATGGTTAGTCTTTTTCTGGTGAACCCCTTGAAGTTTCAAGCCTCTACTGACAGTCTCAAGATCTGGCGTCTCTATATGCCAACAGCTCGAAAGCCAGCTGTTACTGGCATCTTAATGCTAGCTTTCATGTAAGTAACGCGACGATAGGGCACTCGCTGCGTCTATAACCCATCTCGGCATAATCATCAAATTGACCACTGATCAATTACGACTCTTTATTTCAATGAAGATCGTTGGTGACCCTATGATAGCTATTACTGGGGCAAAATAGAGGCCGGCCTCGCACTGATTGCGTGCTGTCTCCCAGCCCTCAAGGCTCTCATCAGCACCCAAGATATCCAATCCGCCGTCGCCAGTGTCCGCAGTGCGATATCGTTACAGCCCATGCAGGCTCCCGGCACAAATGGTTCCAAAGGTTCTAAAGGTTCTAAAGGCTCCAAAAACTCTCGCCATACAACAGCGACAAATCCCTACAGTGAAATCGACGCCGCTGAATCTTCCGACGCGACACCTCTGAGAGGAGATGCTATTGCAGAGATGAATATTACGGCTAGTCATAATACTGATGAGCCAAAGCCGGCTTGGGAACCAGGGAAGATTAGTGTCAAAAGAGAGGTGAATGTAAGCAATAATTACATATAAAGTAAAAATTTGCTGGCGATATAAGATCGTATGGTGAAGGAAGCTTATGAGCAGACTTCTATTGCTTGGTTGTTGTATATTGAGTTTGTTTATTGTAATTGATGAAAATTTGAGCGAGGACTGTGGGCATATAATGCAAACACTAAATCACCTGATGATGTGTTCTCATATTCTTTCCTCCGACTTGGACAGTTTCCAGACAAGTTGGATATAATACTCCATGCTATTTCTGCCCATTGTAGATGCATGAATTAGAACTTTGTGTTGCGTAAAGCTAGTTGCCAGCTTTCAAATACAGCAGGTATCACCATCTGAAATCGAGGCAAGTGCCTGCAGATATGCGTTAGTGACCGTGACTTGGCTTGATCCAAAGAAAGACAAGCGCTGCTCAATATCTGGAGTATGTCCTATGCAATGTAATGAGATCTCATGTCATAGTACTCTCAATGCTCTCCCCAATTTTCCGAACGTTCGATCAAATATCCGCACAAGGTACTCATGCTTCTAATCACAATGTTTGTTAATTCTCTTTAATGGATATAGTCGAAGTCTAGTCTCGAGTTCATGGTCTGAAGTCGACTTTCCTGAGCTTTTGCGAGTTCTTCTCCATCGAATACTCCAGTGTGTTGAGATGATGCTTATTTACACAACCTTGGAAATGTCTCTTCTTCCTTTTAAAGAAATGCGTTTGTAATTCACTTATACCTGAAAAGAAACCCAGATGTGGACATATTCCTGAAAAATCGAAACACGAGATGTCTACCCCTGAGACCGCGTGCCTACATCTCCATATTTCAGACCCCGCCCCACCAGCAATGCCAAGATACACCACAATGGACATCGACGTTTCTACTAGGCCACCATCGTAGGATTGAAATATACACATACATCACTTAAGTTCGATGTCAAGTACCACCCTCAGCTACAGGGTACCGTCAATACCACCGAAGGCTGGAGATACGGAGCGAATTATCTTAGCAGGAGTACCAAATACCTATTGACCAAATCACGATTAGCAAACTTCCACGTTCCGCTATCGAATAGTATTATGGAGCTCAAGGTGACGTGACATTCGAGGTAGACTGTTATTTAAAGGGTAGTGCTCTATCTTGCAAATATACACCGCTCCCGCTATGGGCAGACTACAACCTTTACTGAGACTCACTGAACTCCTAGCACAAGATCTACTTGGCATCACAATCCTACTAATCCAATTGAACAAGGAAGAGAAAGGAGAAGTTTCTCAACTCCGAGTGCTAAGACTATCCGAGGTCGAAAATACCTATGCTACGGTTGGTGGCCCTAGCTCTATTCCATGCGGTGTTTTGAGCTTTATGAATTCCTTACTGGCGAAAGTATCCCGAATTTAATCTGCTTGTGTTCTATCTCCCCCTTTATTTTCGTTTTCACAATGAAGAGACCGAGAAACGTACACTTGATTGGACCGTCTCAGCCCCCTCACTCGGCGTGAATCAGCCTCGCCATGTACCTCGCCCGACAATCTTCACAACTCGTTATAATTGATTCCTCTCTCTCTTCTCTTTATATTGCCTTCATACATTATATTTATATCTTATCTCTCACTGTATCCTTATCCACCAAACCCCATATCCCCAAGCATGACCCAAACCAACCCACCACCATCCCTTGAAATCCACGATCTCTTGGCTAATTACCAGCCTCGTGAATCCCCCTTCGAGATCCCACCCAACGCCGAAACCACGGATGATATCGACGCAACCTACAAAGGCGACCATGTCCCCTACACTATAGACCCCAGCTCGCGCGCCGCCAAAGTAACACATAAAGACGTCGGATTTCTCTCTAACGCCGGCGTGCGGGGAATGGTTACCAACGTCTCACACGGAACATTCCAATCGCGGCCCGCCTCACTTATAATCTTTTCCTTCTCCCTACGTTCTGGCGACCACGGCTTCCGGTTCAAAAACGCCACCGTGAAAATCACATTCGACAATCCCTCATCCGTCAGATTGTCTAGCTTCAAACCCTCCGTCATAAAATTCGCCCCGAGAAAGATATTCGGGCTGCCGACTATCGAAGGCAGGAGAAATAGAATTGGCGGGGAGATATCACTTGAAGTCCCTGTGGGGCCGTTGACCGTGGGACCCAGTATCCACGGTCATAAGGAATGGGAATACGAGAAAGAACACCGTTTTCAACTCATCGGTAAATTCTGGTCCAGTAAGCAGGAAACATATTGGGATATCGTGTACTGGGAAATTAAGGAGAACCGGCGAACTAAATATGGGATTCCTGATCAGTTGAATGTGGCAGTCGTGGTGGAGAGGGATGGCGCTTTCACTGCTTCCGTTGAGGTTACTGTTGATACGCCCTTATTCAATGGCATTTTTGGCTTTCCTTGGAGTAAGAATAATCCCGTAGCTTTTGTGCCAGAGGTTGTTATGGGGGAGCAACCTCGAACAACAAAGTTTGATGAGTTGAGGGACGAGGAGTGGAGGGCACTGATCCCTTATGAGGATGAATGGCAAGATAAATTTACGGAGGTGGCGTTGGGTCAGACTTCGGGCGATTATACTCCTGTTCTGAGGGCTGTAAAGATTGACGTACCCATATTTGGTGAGGAGGATGATAATGATGGTAATGACAGTGAGGATGAACGTTTTTGGGATGCTGAGGCATAGAAAGATGTGGGGGATGTAGAAGAGATAGAAATTGGGATATTAGATTTGCTTAAAAGCAAGGTTAATTATATCATCCGATTCCATTACAAAGGGAATTAACTCCCAATAATCTACGTTGCAGGCCCAGTTTATCCACCTTGGTCAAATTCAAACAATCTTTTCACCATAATTTGTCTTCAATGTTCTGAGTTATGAGAGATATACTAATAACGCCCCCAAACCCCACCTTTTCATTATTCTCTAGAGCCAACTAAGAAGCAACTCCCACCTCTGCTAGCCAGTAAATCTGAGCGGGGGCCGGGGGTTTCTTCCTAATCTTACTATTTTCTGCATCTTTTTTTTCTTGGCCTTGATCTCCCCAAACCAGGTATTTGGAAATGCGGATAAAGATATGAGGAGAACAGAAAACAAAACCATAAAATCTTGGAGAACGAAAGATCTCTACCATTTCATTGTCATCACTTATCTTGGCTTTGATTGATTTAGGAGCAGGGCATGGGAATGCTGTGATCTATTATATAAAATAGTTAGTCAAAAAGAAGATATACTGAATAAGAACTTAGTAATTCTCTATACCATTTGAGAATCGCGAGGCCTCTTTAAATATAATAAATTAGCTTCGATTCTGTTGGTAACCCTCAGGGGTGATTGCAATCAAGTTGAGAATCAGTATGTATTATAGATATGGTTCATATTAAATTTAAAGCTAGAAAAAATTAGAAAAAAAAAATTTTTTATATATTTAAAAAAATNCTTTTTAATAAATTTTATTAACGTATTTAATAAATTTAAAATTATTAAAAAATTTTTTTTAAATTAAAAAAGATTTTAATTAAAAAATATAAAAACTTATAATTTACAAATAATAAAAATAAAATAAATTAATATTTTTAAATATTAGCAAGCAATTAAAAATTTAATATATATAATAATTTTTATAAAATTTAATATTGCATTTATTTTTAAAAAATTAAATTAATTTATAAACGATTTAGCAAAATATTATAATTATGTACTTAAATTATTATTCCAATATTTAAAATTAATAATTATAATAAAATTTCGCTTTGCTCTAGGGGGAAAATATAGAAAAATTATATTTTACTTAAACGCTAATTAGGCAAGCAATAAAATTAATAAAAAAAAATATATCGAGAAATATAATCATATTTTTTAATAAATTTATATTATAGTTAAGCAAAAAGCAACGTTTAGTAGCTATATTAAGTTATAAATCAAAATATATAGCTTTTGCAAACTATGCAAAGCTAAAATAATAATTTGCTTAAATATTTAAAAATTTGAACTTCGCCAAATATATTAGCAAAAATACCGAATTAATTTAAATATTAAAAAATAATTAAAAAGCTATTGCTTTAATTAAAAATATATATTTTAACAAGCAATTTAAATATATAAATATTATATATTATTTTATTCGTAACCTAGTAAAACAAAAATTTCTAAAAATTAATTATATTTCGATAACAAATATAATTATAAATAATTTAATAAAGCTACTCGAATAAATAACATTTAAAAGATTTAAGAATTAGATGGATTTAATCGAAAAATTAAAGGACAAGTCTTAAAACTTAAAAAAAAAAAGAGCAAAAAGGTTTTTAGCTTTTATATAGGTGAGGAGAAGGGATCACGTGAGCTTAAAAATTTTTAAGCTCACGTGATCTAAGGTTCGAGCTTTTAATATAAGATCTTTGGAAAATTGGGATTTGCTCTGTAGGGGAATATTGAGAAGTCAATGCAGATTAGGTAATAGACGAGCTATAGATTAGCTTATTATATATTAAGAGCTTCGATTCACTCCGGTAAAGAATTTTAAGCTTCCAACTCCTACGAATAAAAATTTTAGGATTGAACAAGTAATCGAAAGTCAAGCTCATATAGTAATATATGAAGTCCAACCCCTGCTGAGCCCCTCATATTTCCAATATTATAAATAATTTTTTTTAAATTTTATTTAATTTTAATATATATAAANCTTTTTTTAAAATTTTTTAATTTTGTTTAATTTATTTATTTAATTTATTTGTTTGATTTATATAAAGCTTTTTTTAAAAAAATTTTAATTTCGTTTAATTTATATAAAGTTTTTTTTAAAAATTTTTGAATTTGTACAATTGCTTATTTAATTTATTTGTTTGGTTTTGCTTTAGTAAAAAAGTTATATTTAATATATATTAAATTTTATAATTTATTAAAAATATAAAAAGCTTAGCAAAAATTAAATTTTATATATTATTATATAAGCTTAATTTTCAATTATTTATTTAATTTTAAAATTTTTATTCGTGAAAATTAAAAGTTTAAAATCTTTTACCGAAGTAAATCAAAGCTCTTAATATATAATAGGCTAATTCATAGCTCGTCTATTACCTAATCTGCACTGACTTNTNATAAAAATAATTAATATATTATTTTTTTTTTTTATAAAACTTAATATTTTTTTATTATAACTTTTCGATAATATATTATATATCGATTCTAAATATTATAATTAATTTCGATCTAATTTTCGGGTTCGACAAGCATTAATTATATAATAGCTTTATTATTTAAAAATTAATTATTTCGATTATCGCTGAATCAAAATTTTTATAATTCGAATCAAAGTTTTGCTTATCGATATAAATATTTTTTTATTATTTCCAATTATTATTAACGAAATTTAGCTTTAGGAAAACCTAAAAACTAAGCCAATTTTTAAAGCTTTTTCGCTTTTTAATATTTAATCGATAGTTCCAAACCTTAATAATAAAGCTATAAAAATAAATTTAGTTTTAAAAAATATTTTTGGCCGGCGTTCTTTTCCTTTCGGTTTTCTAGCATTATTAATTTAATAAATTTTAATTAATAAGGCGGCCGGAAACGATCAAATTTTTGCTATAGCATTTCCTATTTTATATTTTATAAAAGTTGCTAATTTTAATATTTCGAAAATTTAAAAAATTAATTTGCGAGCTTATGCTTAGCATATGCTTCGATATTGAAATAAAAAATTTGGCCGCTATTTACGCTAGCGCTTCCTAATTTTTAATATTTTAATATAGCAACGAGTTACGGGTTTGGTTCGTTTTTATATGTTCAAAAACTTTGGCCTTAAAAATTTTAGTTAAAAAAAGCTAATTACGGCCTTCGAAAAAAATAAATTTTTATTATTTTATATTATTCGCCAAGGCTTTAATTTGATTAATATATGCTTATTTTGGAAAAATAAAAGCAATAGCTTATAAGCTATTATTTAATTTATTATTTTTACGATTTTCCTAATATTTATTATTTTTAATATGGCCGATATATAATAAAAAAATTTGCTATAATATTTTTTCGATTATTTCGAAATAATATTTAGCTTTAAATATATTTTATAATTATAAATTTAGAAAAATATTTAAATTAATAAGATTTTTCTTTTTCTATATAATAATAATATTTCTTTTTAGATAAGTATTAGCTTATACTATTTTATTTCGATTTAATTAATAATTTTTTAATTTATAATTAAAATTTTGTTAATATTTTTAATTGAATTTTTATCGTTTAATATAATTATTTTTAAAATATAATATTGGCGAATTAGTTTTTTTTTTTTCTTTTTGGCAATAAATTAATAATTCGTTAAAGATTTAATATCGAAATAAATTTAATTTTTTATTATTAAATATATTATCTAATTTTTTCAAAATAGGAATTTAAATTTTCTCTAAATTATTTTTTGCATTCTTTAATTATTTAATTTAATATCTTATTATTTAAACGCAAAGCTTCGATTATTTTTGCTAATTATTTTCGACGCTTTTTACCAGGTTTTAATTAAAAAATAATTAAAAATCCGGCAACGTTATTTATCGCAAAAATTTTTTTTTTATTTTAAATATTAATATTAATAAAAGGGATTTTAAAACAAATATTTTGTAATATTTTGCGTTTTTTTATTAAATTAATTAAAAAGCGTTCAAAATATAAGAATTGCTTTAGAATAATTTAATTAAAAACTTTAAAAATATTTTAAAAAATAACGTAGGAATTATTAATAAATTATATATAATTATATTAATATTTAAATTGAACGTTAAAATTCCATAAAAAAACTTTAGCTTTATTTATATATAATTAATATAAAAAACTAAAAGCATATTTCGCATATATTTTTCTTTATTATTCGCATATATATAATTCTTTATTAATAATATGCTTGCATCCCATATAATAAAGAATATTGCAAGTTTTTTTGATATATTCACATTACATAAACTAAGATATTACGCATTGATTTATATAAAATACAAAATAAGAAAGGATAACAAATATCTGCTAATGCTTACGAGAAATAATTATAAAAATTAATTTCGTCGAGCGAAAATAAAAATTAAAAATAAAAAAATATTTTATATTATCGAAATAATCAAAATTAAATTTGCATAAATTCAGCATAAAGAAAATATTAAATTATTAGCAAATACGCTATTTATAAATAGCACTAATAAAGTCGCCAATATTATTAACCAATTCGAACGATTTGGCAAATTATAAAATTTAAAAAAAACAAAAATATAAAATTAAAACAATGCCAAAATAATCAAAATAATTATTAAAAAACTAAAAAAAAATAATATAATTTTAATTAACAAATATAAAATTGCTTTTGCTATTTGGATTTAACTTAAATTAAAATATAAGGCAACAAGTTTAATTATTATCAATTAATATATAATTAATATTTAAAACTTTATATTTAATAAAAACGTAAAAATTAATAAATTATAAAACAAGCTTAAGAAATATCGACGGAAACTAATTATAGCCAATAATATAATAAAAAACGCTTATTTAAATAAAATATTATTATTAATATTAATTTTTTTATTTTAAAAACAAAAGCGTTATATTGCTATATTGTGACAGTAATGTAAGGCCTTGAGAGTAATTATTTAATATAATAATATTTATATTTTATTGTCAACTTAATATTATATATATATATATGTATGTATAGCAAACTAGCACCCTTAAAATATATGCTAATAATAATAAATAAATAAATTGCTTAGAAAATCTAGAGCGTATATACCTCTTGTATGAATCAGTCCTTGATACTCTAGATCCTTTAGATAAGTCCCTATATCAACGTCAACGTCAAAAAAACCAAAGCTGATGAGACGATCCGACAGTTGGCCGCTTTGTATATATTTAAATAAACTTGTACCCTTTCAAACCGGTCAATCATCTTGAGCGGAGTGAATGAAGCGGCTTTAGCTCATCTGGGAGAGCGCCAGACTGAAGAGAACTTCGGGCTTGAAAATCTGGAGGTACTGTGTTCGATCCACAGAAGCCGCATTTAAGATAAATGTTGTGTGATTTTTTTGGTGATTTTTTTTGGTTTTTTTAGAGAGAGTTCGCTTAGAATAAAAGGGAGGGCGGGCGAGATGGGGAGGGGATGGAATTTTATAGTTGTATTTTTGGATTACTTGAATATTCTTGCAGTCCCTTTCTATAAATGAAATAGAAACATCCAAGATATGTATGCTATCTATGTAACAACTAATCTATCTACGAAGTTTCATCTATGAATTTATATAATTCCAAAGTACCTAGGAGCACCGACATCACGTGAGATATCTACCCCTGAGAGGCCCGGCCCGCTCTCATTATGGACGGATCATCTGCTTGAACATTTACACGTTTATATAAGAGCTCCCTTTCCGGGGAATATCAACTCCGAGCTGCTCTCCACTCATTACTGGGAAGGTCTTCTATGTTTCTACGGAGACCGACTTCAGGTTGTGCCTTGGCCGTCTCGATAAGCTCACCCCACCATTTCCATTTGACAAGCACGAAAGCAACTCTATCTCTCCACCTTCAAATCCAGTACAGAGCACATTCCTCCCAACCATACCCACAGACCATAAATCCCAAACCTTTGCGAGCTGCTCTCCACCGATTTCCCAGCAAATCCCACACAGTCGGCAAGATGGCATCCGTAGAAAGCATCCTCAAGGGAAAATACCCCGCCAAAGCTCACGCCAGACAAGTCGTAGAATATATCAAGAAGACCAAATCCAACCCCAGCGGAATAATATATCTCGAAGGACAGAAGACTCGAATGATCGAAGACAATGACGAGACAGTGCCCTTCCGGTGCAAAGACCCAACCCCCAAGTCAAGCGCTGCTCTAATAAGACTCCAGACAACGTCGATACTTCTACTATCTTACCGGCTGCGATCTCGCAGATTGCTATTTCACATACGATATCTCGAGCGATAAATCCACGCTCTTCATCCCGCCAGTCGATCCCGAATCCGTAATCTGGTCAGGACTACCTCTATCCGTAGATGAAGCCCTCGCTCTCTACGACGTCGATTACGTGCAAACAAGCAACAACGTAAACCCCTTCCTTGCCCACCCCGACGCCGCAAAATCCTACGTCTGGGCAATTGCCAATCAAATCTCCGATCACATAACTTTTCTCGAGTTCCAAGATAAGGATTTCAATGTCTTGAAAGAAGCCATTGAGGAATGCCGAGTCATAAAAGACGAGTATGAGATTGCCTTGACGAAGAAAGCAAATGCCATATCGACGATTGCACACACGGCTGTCCTGAAAGCGGTGAAGGCTGCGAAGAACGAGAGAGAATTGGAAGCCTTGTTTTTGGAGAGAAGTATTGCGAATGGAGCGAGGGAACAAGCGTATCATTCTATTGTGGCAAGTGGTACTGCAGCTGCTACGCTGCATTATGTGAAGAATTATGAGCCGTTGGAGGGGAAGTTGAATCTATTGCTTGATGCGGGGGCGGAGTTCAAATGCTATGCTTCTGATGTTGTAAGGCCCCTCGTATCCCTTTCATATATCCTCGACGAAGTAGATATTGACCCCTCAAACAGACAAGAACCTTCCCCATCTCTGGAAAATTCAGCCCAGAGAGTCGAGCAATCTATGATATTGTTTTCCAAATGCAAGATGTCTGCACGAATATGTTAAAAGCCGGTGTTTTATGGGACGACGTGCATTTAACCGCCCACAAAATCGCCATTGAAGGTCTTCTCTCCCTCGGCATCTTGAAAGGAGATAAAGAAGAAATCCTGAAAGCACGAACAAGTGTTGCTTTCTTCCCGCATGGCTTAGGTCACTATTTGGGCATGGATACGCATGATACAGGTGGTCATCCGAATTATGAAGATGAGGATAGTATGTTCCGGTATCTGAGAGTCCGAGGCAAACTACCAGCCGGAAGTATCATTACGGTAGAACCTGGTGTATGTTCCCCCACCAACCCCCTCTCCCTCCAAACCATATCTCCCCTTCTCTAACAAAACCACAGATCTACTTCTGCGAATTCATAATCTCTCCCTACCTCTCCGACCCCACGCAAGCTAAATACATCGACAAAGCCACCCTTGATAAATACTGGGAAGTCGGCGGTGTGAGGATCGAAGACAATATTTTGATTACAGACGAGGGGTACGAGAATCTGACGACTGCTGCCAAGAGTGTGGCGGATATGGAGAGGTTGATAATTGGTTCGTGAAGGAGGGTTGGTAGGTGACGATGAGAATGGAGTTGGAGTATGTGGAGGGGAAAGAATGAGATTTGAAAGCGAAGACACCAAACACTACTACTTATATTTGAGTCACATAAGCTAGCGTAACTCTGAGGACCACGTTAACTACTTAAACGTCTTAGTTTTGAGAAGCCTTGGTATACATAAAGACAGTATGAGCCTTTTGATCAAGTGAATTTTTACATCCATGGTTCAAAATAACTCTGACCTTTTTACTCCGACTTAGTCTCACTCTCATTGAACTCTTATGCTTCATCGGTCGTGGTGTTCAATTTGAACTTTTTACGTACTGCATTATAATTTTATGTATATTCTAAAAGCTACACGCCATTTCCCACCTTGCGTGAATCTCTCCCATTCATCCTCTGTTAACCAAGAATCAAGGTAATGCAGATTAATCTATAACTCCATGTCCCTGCCATTTTCTCGGGTTTCTTTAGGTCCTAGCGAATCTAACAACCTGGCTGAACAATTGCATCAATAACCGCGGTCGTTCCACCCATAACCGAATCTATCGCTCTCTTCAAAACATCCTCCAACTCCAACGCATCCGCCACTTTCTCCGCGAAAAGATTTCCACCCGCTGCTGCTTTCGCAATACCTGCATAATCTGGTGTGGGAGCGAATGAAATGTTGAGTTCTTCTCTTGTGGCTTTGGAACCAAGTCCGTCAGGGTGAACGAGTAGCATGGAGACCTTGGGCGCATGCCAACCTATTACATCGATCAGCAATTTAATCCCCTAGCAAGTACTTTTGAGTACGACAGGAACGAAGGAGATACATACCCTTGTTATTCAAAACAATTGTGAGAACTGGGATCTTGTATCTTTGAGAGATCCAATAAACACTTCCCGGGACAGAGAATAGATAAGTCCCGTCTCCTACAATCTGTACAACAAACTTCCCTTTCCCAGCCCCATTCTCAGCTTCACTCGCTAATTTAATCCCCAAGGCTGCACCACCGGACCATCCTAAGCCTCCTCCACCGCAATTAATGGATGAGCCCGGAAGAAGAGCTTGAATATTATCCAAAACAAAAGGGGTGTTAGTTACTGCCTCGACGGCGAAGATGGTATCAGTGGGGACAAGTTTGCGGAGAACGCGGCACAGATGACCTGTGCCAAATGTGCCGTCTGGTTTGGGAGCGGCGTTCGATTCGATGGTAGATAGAAGTGTATTATAAGAGGTAAGGAGGTTGGACCATCTCTGTGAATAGAGTGGGGAGGAAAGTTGCGTGGTTAAGGGACTGGAGAGTATGTAGTTTGTCAGCTGCGTAAGTGCTGTGAAGCTATCTGCTTGATAGCGAGCTAGAGCTGCGATATAAAAGACAGGCATTTGCTATTAATATTGTCAGTCCTGATGTGCACAACAAGGGTGTATTCTTACCTGCTTCAGAGGATCAATGTCAACATGGAAAACCTTGGCTGTTTTCTTAGGAAGACATCGAGTATTAATCCATGGGACATCTGACCACTATCAGCATCGAAAAGAGACCAGACAGATTCAGCTCTCACCGCAATCCATAACCAAGATTACATCTGCAGTTTCAATGGCTTTGTGGACGCCATACCGAGTACTCAGCCACGCACGATGATTCGCTGGGAAACACATGTCACTTCCACCAGTATCTAGAACCCTCAAACCCTTGACTGTATCTGCAAGTTTGACCAGGACAGGAACGGTGGCATGATTACGTCCAGAATACCCTGTTATAAATAGAGGTTCTTCTGCCCCAACCAGAGCTTCCGCAATAGTTTTCACTGAATTCTCAGATAAAGCAGTCGGCTCAACAGGGCTCCAGTGTTCCTGCTGGAGTTCATATGGCGTCAGATCCTCCTCCATAACCTCTCTTGCTCCACACAAATAGACTGGGCCCGCCGGAGCACTGCATGCGAACTGCAGTGCTCTGTTTACCATCTGCTTAACATTCCTGCCCGTCTTGATCTCTGCAGAATATCTACAATACTGTTCCACGATCTTCTTTTGATCTGGAACATCTTGGATCCAGTGGATGAATTCGGTACGAGAACCACGCATCTCGCCTTCGATGGTGTAAGGAGAGATACCGGCGAAGAGAAGAACGGGGGCTCGTCCGCAAGAGGCATTGTGCACTGCCGCTCCCAAGTTCTGGGTGCCAACATCAACATGTACAATTACACATTGTGGTTTCCCAGTGACTCGGGCATAACCATCGGCCATGGACATCGCAACCATCTGAGAAGGATAAGTATGTTATGCTTGGGGTGGAAATTTTGTTACCTCGTGGGGACACGTCTAGAGAGAGGTGTCAGTACGAGGTCTAGTCTAATTGCAACGTGGTTCTCGCTCACAATAATCTTGGGGAATTGGCCTTGCTTCTCATTTTGACCTTTGACTATGGCCTCAATGATAGAAGGATGATCTGATCCCAAATTGACAAAGCAATGGGTGATACCAGCCTAAATTCGAGAGGAATCAGAAAATAATGATATGCCCTGCGACTCCCGTCTCCCACTTACCTCCCACAGAGCCTCGAAAAAAGCAAAGGACGCCGTATACATGGTGGCAGAGGCAATGAGGCACCACTGTTCGTGTCTTGCAATTGGAAAAGGGATTGAGCCTCTACTAATTGGAGGAGATTGATCTGGATTGTTGCCAAATCTCGTACGAGTAGAACCAAGACCGGACGAACGAACGAAAGGAAGAAAGAAAGCAAGAAAGAAGAATCTTGCACTTGACGGAGCAAAGACATGACATGCGGCACAGCAGAGCTCTTGCCGAGCCTTGCGCTATCATGATGGCGGGGGCGGGGTGCAAATCACTGGATGCGGAAGTTCCATTTGGGGGAATTACCTTTCGGCTTAACGGCTGACTGTGCCTTGCATTTCCGATGACAAACGACCGACGACACGGCAAGACAACAAGGCACTTGTGCCCAGCAAGACAGATTATCTACATACGTCGCTGGAACCAAACAAACAGCACAGCTGAGTCGATGCCCCGCTCAAGTGAGCAGAGAATGAGCATCTTGCAGCTGTGGTGTGCTTTCATTGCTTCAGGTCGGGCGTGTGCAGGCGCCGTCAATGTGTGTCTTCTGTGGCGTGGAGACAGAGACGAGCAACAGATATGATTCGGATTGTGGCTTCTGTGAACGTGGAGCCGTGGAGCCGATGGAGATGCAAGATCAAGGGGCTTGTACCCTACATGTTGGTTCTTGGTTGCGTTGTATTCTTCAGTATATCTGTCAGCAGACCGCGCCTCTCTCGTGGCAGGCGATCTTGGAGCCAAACCAATTCTTGGCTGCAACAGATTCCTCGGAGAAATGACTCCGCTTATCAGACTCGATAAACTGGCCCATCTCACCATGCCATCGTAGTGCGAACTTGGCCAAAAGACACTTCCCAGAGATGTGTTTCCCCCTTTCTTTGATGGAGATTGTAAGGTGGATGATAGATACATACCCGCGAAATCGATTGCTATTGTTTCAAGTCAGTGGAATGCCGCCACAGGTTTCCATCGAGAAGAAATCTACCGTGGGGTCAGGAGGGGGTTCAACCTGTGTGACTTCCGAGGATTCTTGGGAATACCCCTATCATTCCTGATATGCTGACACCTGTGATTTTAGGTGCTTCTATAGAGGAAATACACAATCCAGAGCCCTACGATATTTCTCCAACTCATGAAGTTCCTTCTGCTGCCCTCTCAAGTCACTATGGACAAACGCCAAATATTCAACCAAACAAGACACTCGGACATGTGATTACTCCAATACCTTCGAACACTTGTCTTATCTATCCGGACTTATCAATCTTATTGAATATACCTACCATCTCGATCCATTCTGGTAACAATATAGAAAATAAATCAAGTCCTCGTATTATACTCCCTCAACACCTCAAATGACATGCCAAGTGACGAGAGCACATGCCCCGTTCCAACATCACTTACAAAAAGGCATTGTGATCCCTTTACTCGACCTCTGAGACAATTTCCAAGACAGGGATATGATCACGTGCTTATGGAGTATCAAAGCCACGTGATATTAGGATAGATGACCTCTCCAAGATTCCCGCCGAGGGTCTTGATGGGAATAGATTGTAACCATCTATCTATACAAGTGCTTCAATCCCGTCCTATTCCCCACATTTGTCTCTTATCTCTCCAATCCTCCTCCTACACAATTCATTCACTCAAGAAGCAGCCTACATATGAGAAATACCTACCTATCTATCCAATAAGCACAACCTATATATATATCCCATAGCAGCTCTATTTATCTACGAGGCCTAGAAAATCATGATAATGCGAAGAAGATATGGGTGAAGAGTATAGCGCTCTCTCTCTCTCTCTTTGATAAATGTATTTATTAGGTTCCAGTGACGGGAATTGGTTAATTCCGAGAAGGAGAAAAATAGCCCAAGGTTTATTGGAAATAGATATATAGATAGATAGCTGCGGCAATTAAGATAACCTAGATAAGCGCGCGAGGGAATCAGTTGGATGTTGGATGTTGGATGTTGGATGTTGGATATTGGATATTGGATGTTGGATGGTGAATGTTGGATGTCGGGTGTTGAATGTTGGATGTTGGATGGGGATGTTGGATGGAAAATGTTGGATGGGGAATGTTGGATGGGTTATTGATTAGTTGCTCGTAAAAAAAGAAAAAGAAAAAAGGACGGGTATATTCGCACAGTAACCAGGGATGAGTCAAAATAAAAAAAAAATTAAAAAAAATAAAAAAAAAACCCCTTCCTCCCCGCTAAAAAAAATCCTCCCGTCATTTATTTATTGCACACACATACGGGATGGTTGTGACTCAATTGGCGAGTAATAATGGAATGCGGGGTTGCGTAATAGAATAGTGCATGCATTCATGCATGCATGCAAGATTTATGAGTAACCAAATTGTGGCGGTTGGTTGGCGGGAAGGAGGAGAAGTGAAGGGAAGTGAAGGGATGATGGTGATTGGAAGGCGGGGTTTGAAGGTTAGCAAGGCTGATTTTTATTTCTGATCAGGGGTATGATGAGAAAAAAGGGTGGATTGATTTTTACTTTCTCGATATTTGGCACAAAATGGGATAGGCATCTCATGGGAAATTGTAGATATACACAGATAGAATTAATCCAAGTCTATCTTGTCTATCTCGCTAGCTAGCTAACTACATCATGCAAACTGAAGTATCAATCATAAATCATAACTCGTCCTAGAAAGTTCACCGTCCCACCGTCACCACTTAATCATATCTATAGAAGCCATCGTCGTAATTCACTCTAGTCCTCCTCCAAGGCGCCGCGATGGAAACCCGTCTCCTCGGTCTCTGCCTCTCCTTCAACCTCGTATCCATGGCCTCATCATCCTCCCATTCCCTCCTCCTCCAGACCTCATCATCCCTCTTCTCACTCCTCCTCCTCTCCTTCCCCTCGAGAATCACCCGCTCTCCTCTCTCCTCCCTTTGGAACTCAACCCCTAACCCCACATCCCGTTCATCGTCCTTCTTCTCCGCCAGCGTCAGCGCGCCCATCATCCCTTGCAGGCGGTCCGACTGGTTCACCACCGGCTTCAGGATACTCTTCAGTTTGAATGGCACGGCCGGGCGTCGTCGGATCTCCGCATCTTCCTCCGCCATTCTCCTCTGCCGTCTCCTCTCCCGGCGGCGTTCCGAGTCAGACTCGTCTTCGGTCTCCACCCGCCATTCGCGTCTCTCGTCGCGAGAAGAGCGGGATTCGAATGATGTGCGTGGTGAGTCCTCGAACCGCACTCGTGATGGAGATCGCTTTTTCCGCTTGGGAGAGGTGACGACGGCCTCGTTAGAGTCGCTGCGTGTGAGGCGACGGAGAGGCCGTTCATCGACTATGATTGGGCGCTCGCCCGGTGTGTAAGGGGGTGTGACGGGGGATGAGGGAGCCGTCAATGTGCGGGCGTATCGTTGGGGTGGTGTTCTGGGAGTAGGTGGAGCATCCACAATGACAATTCTCTCTTTTCTATGTTGGAAAGCTTTGGAGGGCAACAGGAGAGAAGAGCGCTTGTGCGTGTGGTAGGAATGGTGTCTCCTCAGACGATCCTCCGACAGGTCTGGAGAAAACGAAGAGCGCCGACGGTAGGTTCTTGGTGGCGACCGAGGTGGAGACGGAAGTGCAGTTTGGTAGCCATAGGTGGGTGGGCTGGAAGAAAGAATGTATTGCGTGGTCAATTCGTTATAGTTGATTTTCCGTACGGGATGCGCTACTTCAGAATGAGATTCGCAGGGTCGCGTCCCGTTCCCATATCGGCAGATAGAAAGCCGTCTGAACTCTACCGCGCGATTGTCTGGGTAGACATCGACGTACACATCTGTGACACACATAGTGACGGTTGGAATGTGTCTCTTGCCGGCTGGCGGTAGGATGTTGGTGGTGGTGAGAAAACCCCCCGAAGAAATTCGCGGAGGTGATGTTTGGGGGATTTTGTCTTCGATCAGTGTTCTTGTGTGAAGAGGGGGAAGGTAGGTGGTGGTGGTGGTGGTGGTGGTGGCAGTGGTGGCAGAGGAAGTGTCTCTGTCAGTCTCCAATGTCGGGGACGAATAGTAGAAGCACTTCTGGCTCTATTCGGTGCACGAGAGACATGGAGACATGTATGGAAAAGGTGTGCGCCTAAATAGCAGATGTTGGAAGCGTGGGCTACTAGACCGGCTACTTGGGCGGACAAGTCGGTGGACAAATGAACGTTCAGTTGGTAAGACGTACCCGGGATGCAGGTATGTGAGTGCGGATGTGGATGTGGATGTGGATGTGGATGTGAAGTATGTGAAGGATATGTAAAAGTGGTGGAAGGGTACGAGAGAGAGAGAGAGAGGTAGGTGGGGGAGTCAAACAACTTATATGCGCCCCGCGCCGGAAGTGGCATATGCTACCTTGATGTTGTGCCTGCAGCTAGAGGAACGGAAAGGAAAGAAAGGAAAGAAAAGAAAGGAGACGAAAGGGAAACGCGAGAGCGCTGGAGGCCTGTCTGCCTAGTGGGTCGCAGATGGTAGTCTGGAGCAGCTGGAGCGTGTGAGGAATCCGAGTCATCGGCCTGATGTTGGGGGCCCTCGACGCATCAGCCGAGGAGGGTTTAGCGGGAAACGGCACGTCCGCGGCTCAGCCTCGTGGGCTGAGTGTCGAGCGTGCAGCCACAGACTGGCGCACGGCGGATGGTGGGTGGTGGGTGGTCGTCCGGAGGAATGATAATGCGGCCACTGCTTTGGGAGCGCGCAAGGGGGCATGCTGATGCTTCCCGACACACGCCGCATGAACACAGGAAACAGTCACCTTTCTCTTGTCTTGTCTAGTCTGGTCTAGTCTAGTCTTTTCTTTTCTTTTCTTTTCCCAAATAGCACATCGCCTTGTCCCTGCAAGGGGGACGGGGGACAACGGACGAGGGACGAGGGACGAGCGACAAGGGACATGAGGATCTGTGTTGGTATTCCCCATCTGCATGGCGATTACCCCTCAGCGAATAGGGACGGCAGATCTGCTCTCCATCGGCCAATAGGGAGGAGGTGGGATTATTCTACATGCTCTCCTATCACTCCACCAACCCTCGAACAAGAAGAATAATAATAGCCAGACGCATCCTTCTCCTCGGGACGGGCGATCACTACGACTCTCTTGTTTCTCTGGTCGAATGACACCCGTGTTTCAGGAAGATGCGTCCGATCAAACAAGACGAAGTTGGTCCCAAAGGAGACGTGAATCTCCCCTAACCACCAACGTCCGGGCAGTTGGGTGAAGGTGGAACGGTGTTGGCGGCCCGTGACGGGACCATGGCGCCTGTTTCTGCGATCGCTCATATCATATCATACGAGGAGAACCATATGTCGATTTCCTCGGTGCTCTCGCTCCCCCTGCATCCATCCAGGTCTGGCCTCGACGCCTTTCTTTTTCCCCAAGTGGCGCGCATCTTCAGCCCTTCGAGGCGTCAATCTTGGCGGAAATTGCGCATCGGAATGCGTGAACCGACATGCACGGTGCTGAGGATGACGATGACGAGGTGGTGCCGCGGCTGTTAGAGTTGGGGTGTCCTGTCCGTCCCACATTGACGCTCGGGACGAGATGGAACGTGGGTTGGGAGGGATACGGCTCCTCGGATGGAAAAGGGGGTGGGCCATTGCGGTGCTCGTGGCAGTGTTCCCTTGACCCTGGCACGTGTGCTTGAACCACAACATATCGTCGTCACCTCAACCAACTTCTCATCTCCACCATATCCCCAGGCTGTGCATCGTACGATAAACCATTCAGATCTCACCAAGCCCTTTTCCGGCCATGGCCATGCCACATCTCCGCAAATCCTGAAGGGGGGTCACTGCAGTAGCGCCCGTCGCCTCGCATTGCATCGCACCAGGGGATGATGCAAAATACCAGTGACCTGGTGATAGATACCATTCGTCCCTTCGAGGACATGGAGGTACCGTAGGTAAGAAATCCAAGACAGCCTCATATCTCACACGCAGGTACCCTTTGAGGGACTCCACCAGTCCTTGATTTTTCCAGAATCAGGAATACTATCATTCGTTATACCGTAGTGTCCTTCGTATATTCCAGAAGTCTCGTGCCCTCTCCACCAAACCCTCTTCATGAGGACACATTCTCTCGCAACCCCCAAAATCTGCCTTATCGAGTCACAATGTCTCATTCCAATTCGTCACTTGCACATACCCTCTTCCCTGTTCAGATTACAAATGACTTATTATTATTATTACTATTGCTATAATGATTTGCCTCCTCACGTCAAAACTAGGCAAACCCTTCTCTAAATATAATAAAATAAAATCCAAAAAGGCTGCCGATCGATCAATAATCTTTTCCTCGGTATCTACTACTGTAAGTAATATCTAATCCACAAACATAATACCGGTGATAATAGCATAGTATAGTACGGTAACCAGGTATAAATATAAAATAAGTAGACTAAGTATAGTAAAAAAACAAGTAAGATTTTAACTCCATTTTAAGTTCCCCTTTTATACCTCTGCACTGCAGTCAGCCTCGCCATCGGAGAATACCTACCTACGGGGGATTTGTAAACAAACCAAAAAAAAAACCGGGGAAGATCACTACTGATGCAGTCACTGACTGTCGACATTATGACATATGGGAGGGCATTCTTTTAATTTAAATTTTTTTTAAATTTTATTTTTAGAAAAAAGACCTGTGGCTGATATCATCGTTACTGTGTCTTTCGCCATCGCAGAGATTAGGTACTTAACTTAATATCGGCGTCCAAAACAGGAAACAATACCTTACCTGAGGCGACGGGGGTTTGGTGGAGATGAGATGCCTCGGAGGCAAACATAAACACACACACATACACACACACACACGCACACGTGATGACGTTCCCGTTTCAGAGGCCCCGTCAGCAGAAATAATGGAATATTCTTGGAATAGAAGACAGATACTAAGTACTAGGTAGGTACTGTGCTCTGGGATGTTTTTCTCGGTGACACGCGGAAGGCTTCCATCATATGCAAAGTGACGAAAGGAATTTTTTTTTTTTTTTGATTGCCTGCTTTTCAGATAGAGGGCGGGCATGATTTCAGCCGGCCATGGGATAGATACTAGGTACGGGTCGGGTAGTAGCAGCAGAGGAAGAATGGAATAGGTTTCTAATTTTAGGGCCTGAATGGGAAGCTATACGAAGGGGTATCACGGGGTAGGTAGGGGGATTAATGAGGAATTGGAATATAGAAGGTGTATAGACGTAAAGGTATGATATCCGTGTTTGCTGCTATTTACATCTCATAGGGAGACTCCGTATCCTCTGACATACCTAGACAGCAATATACTTATGGATATTTATGTTATGTCACATGTTTGAACCCTGTAAGTCATGTGATATTTGAATTCCCGACAATTTTGATCTGGAACACAGAAGAAGTCCTGTGAGAAGGTCGCATACGAAACATGGCGGTTCGGTGATCCAAAGCCCAAGCCCCCTTACTTCTCACTTAGGCACTTAGGCACTTGGGCGCTTACTTCATGTATTTGGACCTCATTTTTCAGCGGCGCCAATATTCGCCTATTATCGTTCCCCCTTAAGCCCCCAAACGCGGTGGTTCCCCCAATCATCGTCCCCACCTCTCAACTATCTTCGCACGATGAAAATTCCCTTCCTCGACTTTCTGCAGGTCAACTTCCCCTAGACCCGTTACTACTTCCTGAATCTCACTCTCCAGCATCCCAATCATGCCTTGTAGCTCCGGATCGAAAAGATGGATTTTGTTGTGTGGTGTTTCAGAGAGGAGCGAGTCGTGTAGGAGTTGTAGAGTAAGGCTTATGTCGAGAAGATGATTGGAAATAGTGGTTTCTGTTGACAACTGCAGGGAGGACATGTGGATTTTTAGTTTGTTTTGGCGATCGAGGAGGGCGGTGGAGAGTTGTGAGGCTGTGAGTTCGTCGGTGGATGGAGGGGTGGGGAGAGAGATTCCAAGGGTGCGAAGGAGGTGTTGGCTGGCTTCTACTTCTTCGTCTTGGAGGGAAGATCGCCGCCGGCTATTCCGTGCTCGGACCGGGGGTTGAGAGGTAGATGCTTTTCGTTGCCGAGATGGCTTGATGGGCTTATTTGAGGTCGTGATTTCCGATTGTAATTCTTTCTTGGCCGTATCTATTACAGCGCGAACGGCCATTTGATGGCATCGATGCTCTTCTATACGTTCGAGGAACATTCCTATCTTACTAACGAGATAATCAAGACAGTCATGTATCTAGAAAAGTTAAGACGAAACCCTCCAGTTGGGACAGAACACTTACATATTTAACTGCTTTTATAGAACGATCTTGGCCTTGACCACTTTTAGATGCAACCTCTCGGAGTGCAGGCTCCAGATACTGCTGTTCAGCAGACATTTGTGCCACTGGCAAAATCTCTGAATAAAGAGACTCGAGTTCTTCTTGCAGATCCGTCACATCCTGATCATGAGCAATACCATTTGCGGTACTTGAATCTATCAAAGATTCAAGATAGATGCGATCGAGTCTCGTTCTAACACCTTCAACCGTATGTTTGATAAGTCTGAAATCATTAGTGAGGACCGTGAATCCGGATAGCAACCATACCTCGCACACAGCTCTCGAATCTTTGGAATCGTGTCATCGCCATCAGAATTGCTAGGATCCAGGTCACTTGATAGTTTCTGTAGACTTGACAACAACTTATCATCAGATCTTAGAATGCTATCTGCAGTTTGCTTTATAGTAGCTTCCGATGTTTTGGCTTGTTGCTCAAGATCCGAAATTTGATATTTCAAATTTCGAGACAATTCTTCGACCTGATCGATATTAAACATGATCTTATATAAAAGCACCTATACATACAGCATTATTAACATGCCCCCTTTCGTCTTCCCATTTCTGAAGCTGGTTCTTGTCCGCCTGAGATCTTGCATGATGTGTCTTTTTATTGCTCTTGACAAGCATACTCATGGCATTCTGCTGTAACTTGAGTGTATCACTCTGTTTCTCAATTGCCGCCGTAGACCTCTTGAGCTCTTCGATCGCACTCCGGATTTCTTGTTCACTGAGACCTTGTACTTGGGATAAATCTTGAGAAGCGGCCAGAGTATCTGCCTCACCACTCTTTTCCAACGCGGCATACCTAGAGGAATAAGGACCTAAGATCATCTATCATTTAAAGGAGCCTTACAATGCAGCCTCCTCTTTTGTCAACAGCGTATCCTCGCTCAAGAATTCTTGCACCCATTCCTGAATAGCGGTCTGGCTATCCGGATCCTCAAACGCAGTTTGGAGAGCATCACGATCAAAAGGTATATCACGACTGCGTAATATATCCAATAGAGACTCGAAGGATATATTACCCATGTTGGGTGGAGGGAAGGCTGAAAGACGGCCTTGTTGTACTGTAGGATGAAAAGAACGCGTTGACACGCGATAAATTCTCAGCCTTCTCTCCTCGGCAATACCAAACTTTTCAACCTCCGATAGCCGGAAGCGTAAGAGTCATTCTATAAAAGAATAGGAATTGACTCAGACCGAAAGAATTTCGGGATGACAATAATGAATGTGCTCTCTCTGTGATGGCTAATCATAACAGTGAGGGATTAGGTGCAACATTGGTGGATGGGCTGGAAGGTTTGAGGTTGGTGAGAGTGGATCGATCTCCTTTCAGCTGTCTCCCAAGGCTGATGATTCCAGGTCGCACGATTATCATGGAGACGAACAGTTACGGCGTGGCTTTATGTTCCAATTGGGATCTTGATTATGCTATTAATATGTTTTGGAGTTAATTCTCTGATTGGGTTGAGCTCAGTGAGCTTTCCGGCTTCAGTGGCCTGTCTTATTCTTTTGTTCTTCGCTTTAATTTTAATTGATATTGTCATTGGAGATAGAAGGACGAGGGCTTTTGTTAATATTATTGAGGTGCCTGTAAGTTAGCACTCACATATGCTTGGATTGGGTTTTAATTGTCCGTTCAAGGCCGGTTTTGCTCTCCGCTGGATCAATCTTTTCTTCACGCCCTCCTTCATTCTTCTCCCTCTTAGTCCAGCCATCAGTGGTGTAGAAGTAGGCAAGATAATAGCAATATTTCGTGAGTGTCTTCTATTAACTCTTTTGTCCAACTTTCTAACGGAATGGAGTTATCGGTTTCGTGGTTATGTTAGTTGTAACGGCCTACATGGTCCGCGGGTTACAACTGCTTTTGGGCTCCTCTAAGCGGGCAATGACCGAGAGAGCAGAGGAGATGGGTGCAGAGGACGATGCAATTCCACTTGCAGACTCCAATCCGAGCCGACAAGACCCCCCAGCTACATCGTCAACTCTGGAGACCCCGCCGGTAACTGATCTAACCACTGATCTTATTGCTCCGCCTAGAGCCCAGAATCCCGACTTGATCAGAGGAACTGGTGGACCTCCTGAGAGTGACACCCCTCCCCAAGAATTGTCACGTATCAATACCGTTCCTCAAACGCCTCTACCCCTCACCAGACCACAACGGTGGGCTGCCATCATCCACCCCAACCTTGATATCATCACCTACTCTGCCATGTTCCTTTTCGTAGGGATCCCAATATATTATACCACAGGGTATGCTATGCCAGTCCAATTAACCTTCAACGTCCTGGCCTACTTCACAGCTATGGCACTACCCCCGCGATGGCGACAATTTCTCCATCCAGTGCTCGTCTCCTCCGCAATCACTGTCCTCGGAATATGGATCTTGGGTCTAACTAGAGGGGACAGTCTAGATGATGTCCTAGACGCCTATAAAACTAACACCAAATACCTCCAACTCTGGAACGGCGAGACTAACCTCCCCGCCCCTGGTGCAGGAGACATCTTCGGAAGCGTATTAGATGCTAGTATCGTGGCCCTTGCTCTCCCCATGTTCCAATACCGCAAAGAGCTTCAGCGACATTTCTTCGCTATCGTCATCCCCAATGTCGCTATTTCCATCGCTTCCCTCTTCGGATATCCAGCACTGTGTTATGCCATTGGGATATCTTCAAAACGAAGTCTTGCATTTGCAGCTCGGAGTTTGACATTGGCTCTTGCTACTCCTGCTGTTAGTAATCTAGGAGGAGATTTGAATACCGTTGCTGCCGTGGCTATTACAAGTGGAATTTTGGGGGTATTGATTGGGCAGAAAATACTGGCTTGGTTGAGGATTCCTGAGGGTGAGTGGATCGTCTTATCTTGAATAGCACCCAGGTGTACAGTAGGACTGACTTATAGGAGATGATTACGTGACAAGAGGTGTTACGCTGGGAGCAAATTCATCAGCTATTGCTACGGCACTGCTGCTAGTATCAGATCCTCGTGCAGCAGCACTGAGCAGTCTTTCCATGAGTCTGTTCGGGATCATAACATTGGCTCTCACATCAATACCGCCTATTGTAAATGCAATCACCTCATTGGTTGATTTGTAAATATACTTTTTGTCAAATACCAGTACTTGAGCTCACTCATTCCCCCATAAACCATCAAGACTCCGAGATGTAAAGAGTGTGGGAACCATACCTTAGACTCAATCACTTCCCCTTTGCCAAGTTGAATCTATCTCATCACTCGAGTCTGCATTGATATTAGAAATCTGCCAAACATAGTCAACGTATCATCATACCTCTCAATTAAATGGAAACCCGAAGCAGTCTGCACGACGTGACTGACTTCTCCAGGATTGAGCTTAAACGCAGCCTCCTCAAACTCCTTTTGCATATCTCCATGACCAAAGAACCCAAGATCACCCATCTTCCTGGCACTGCTGCAATCCGACTCGCTAACTGCCAACTGACCCAGAGAAACCTGCCCACTACGAATACGGGCCTCGTGACCCAGAATAATACTCATGGCCTCATCCTGTGTCCGGGTGATATTCGACTATGTCCATGTCAGAAGCGCCCTGCATCTCATCTCTCGAGCGTGGGGACCCACCTCGCGCCAGCTGCTCGGCCGTCGACTCTTCTCATGCTTGACCAGCAGATGACTTGCGCGGATCTTCCCACTGCTGGCCGCACTCCCATTGAGTTCGCTGGTCACCCTGATCTCATTCGCACTGTGGTTCTTGGCCATATAGTCCTTCAGCTTCTCCGTGTCGGTTTCTGGCGGTGGTTCCCATCGAGAGGACTTTTCGGCTTCGTTGAAGTAGTAGGGGAGGTTCTTGGAATTCGAGTGGCGGACTTCCCAGCCGGGTGGCAATCCTGTCTCCGTCTGTTTTGGATCAATATTAGCAAGCAGTGGGGAGGAGATGGAGGTCGCTGGCCAATATCAACAATGGGGACTGCGTGTGAAACATGATCTTACCATTGTGTAACGGTGGGTGTTGATGGTATGGTCCTGTCCAGTCCAGGGATACAGGTGTGTCTGAGAGGATGGGAACGGGGGGGGGAGGGGTGGAGGGGAGAGGGAGGGAGAAAAGGAGAGTTCTTGAATGCCGTACGCAGGTGTTGTTGGGTCAAGAGATCAGGAGGGCCGCTGAGCTGCAGGAACAGCAGGTGCGGGCTGGGAGTCTGGTGACCGGATCTCCAAGCGGGGGGGATGGGCGATAATGGGCTCTGATATCGTTTTTAGCGCATGCTTATTTCATGTCTCACAGGGAACGGGGGCCCACACTAAGCCTTTCCTTGGATTATCCGCATTGTCGACCTATGACCGTCCTAGTAAGATGCTTGTCACCAGCAGATAAATAATCGCCCGGATAGCTCTTAATTCAAAATCCACTATGTCCTTTTTGGTATCATTCCCATCATGCATTCTGAATCTATTTAATGATGTTCTGTAATCAACGAATAAATAAGCATCGGCATTTACGGTCTTATCATTTGGAGCATGATTTAAACTGAATATAGTGTACCTTAAAATGCGGTTTATTATTGCTAATAAAGATACTTCCAACTGAGAGTACGTCTATGTCTATGTGTGGTACGTATAGCTGTAGCGAGGAGCTAGGAGAGTATTGGCAGTGAAATGTTTTTTTAACAGAAAGTGGGCAAGCCATTCTTTGATTTGCTCTGTCAAGTAATACGTGACAAATTAGAAATAATAGTAATAATAATAATAATAATAATAATCATATATATTGAGCGTTTTTTAATAACAAAGGGTCTATTTAGGCGGTTCGCTTATTACCGTATTATTCATGCCCTGCTGCTCGCTAATTCGCGATGAGAGGGCTCTTTGATTGCCATTCCGCAACATTCTTATGAATTGTGACTACAACAGAACAACCACCCAATTTCTCACCTCATAACGAACGCTATCGCATACAATATCGCAAGCCGGAAATCGAAGCTAAACACTTCACAACTACAACTCCATTCAACCAAAACCATCGCCATGAGTTCCCCACCTGAATCTATGGCCGGCGACGACTCGAAGAAGAATTTAGAGCAGATCACCTTCCGTTTCTGCAGTGAATGGTAAGCTCTCCGTCTTCCCATAAATCCTATGATACTAATAGTCCCCAGTTCGAACATGCTCTACCCAAAGGAAGACCCCGATAGTCATCGCCTCAACTTCGCCTGCCGAACGTGCCAATATTCCGAAGAAGCAGCCTCATCATGTGTCTTCCGAAACGTACTCAACAACGCCGTGGGAGAAACTGCTGGTGTCACCCAGGATGTTGGATCAGACCCTACAGTTGGTTTACCTTTCTGTCTGTTGTGCGGGGGCGTGGTTGAATGTCAAGCCGATGCTGCTAGGCTCATGGCCAAGACAGAGCCAGGTGTCGCAGTGGAGGGGTTACACCGGGGGACGACCGCGAAATTGCAGAAGCTTTGAGATTGCTGTTTCATTCGGTTGCTCATAACTTGCTGCTAACATTTGGATTAATTTAGCTTCCGCGATCCAATAAAACTTGCCCGAAATGCAAGACGGAGGATGCTGTATTCTTTCAGTCTCAGCAGAGAAGTGCGGAAACGGGAATGGTACTGATGCTCTTCCTATGGAAACGATTATCTGGCTAACAATAACCAGAAATTGTTCTACGTTTGTTGTGGATGTGGTCATATTTTCTCTTGAGCGGCATTAGACATGGGCGTACTTTACTTCAGCTTCTGGCGTTGGGGAGGCAAAGGCGGATACTGCAAAAATTGCATGGCGTTGATCCTTTCCATGAGAGAAATGTGTGTACATTTTATGTCTGTCTTCAATGGACTGAACCAAATACCTCTTTGACAATGCTATGTGACCACCTTCCAAACCATTTACAAATGCATAGGAGCCAAAGACAAGATCTTTGACCACTTCATTTTCCTTAATTCTACTCCAACAACACCTGTAACCATATCATTTAGCAAACCCAACTCAATTTCTATGAAGGCGGAACTCACCACTCAACCTCGTCCCTATCGGTTCCCCCGACTTATTGATCAACACACAAGCATTATCATCAAACTTCACCACGCTTCCATCCGGCCTCTGCAATTTCTTGACCGTCCTGACAACAACCGCATGTCGCATATCTCCTCTTCGGACCTTATTCGCAGCGGAGGTAGAAACACTGGCACCAGGACCCGATTCCGGACCAAAACTTCGTTGCTTCTGGACGACGACCACAATTCGATCTCCTATCCTCCTATCAGCATTGGAGAGAGTTGTAGGGTGGGTAGCTAGGGACCAATTTTGGCGTGGCGTTTCATTTTCAATACCTGGGTGCATTCGACGATCGCGGCACCGGAATTGTCGATGCAATTCAGCATTGTCTAAGTAAGTTTAGTAAGCGCCTTGAATATGGGAGATATATTAGTACCTTTAACTGAATCATATTGATCCCGATGAAGCCTGCCCTTACTCTCAATATTTAATGGTCGGAAGCCCAAATCAATATCAATATTATCAATATTTCGCGACGGATACCAAATCTAGCTTTCTTTAAACCTGAGGCCACCGTTCCTTTCCTCCGCCATCTTATTATTTCGTGCTTCACTTTCACTCTTACGTATTCACACTATTGTCCTTGCAGTTATTGTTTGTTGTCCTCTCATTTTCCAGTTTCTCTTTCGGTCTTAAAAATGTCCTTGGTCTGCTGAATTCTCCCTGGCATCCCATGTTCCATGCCTGGTTACGACCCCTTGAAGTATCTCCTGGACGGAAGAGCTGAAAAGCTGCGCCTGCCTTTCCTAAGAGAGCAACCTACAAAATTTGGATCGACTATTCTATAGGAAATCAAATTCGTGACATTTCCTTGGTGTTAATCACTTTCGAAACTGTTTCCTATAACTCAACATACCTTTCTACGACTTGTACTACAACCTCACTCAGTCTTGCACATATCACTCTTCTACTTGTCATTAGACTTGTAACACCATTTTAAAAAGTCACCATGCCTTCTCAGGCCTCTTCCCCGAAGAAGCAGCGTCTCACTTTAGCCCAATTGTGTTCTTATGACGATATTCTGACGGACGCTCTCGTGGACCACGTAAGTCATTCTACATGTCTATTTTACCATGCTAACTCTCCGTAGGTATTCTACTGGACGAATATTCGCAAAAATAAAAACGCTTACCATTCATCACGAGGAATTCGGGAGGAAGATGTTACCAAAATTCTTCAGAAGTCGGTAATCATCGAGAAGAATCCCGCAAAGGCCGAGACAGAGCTGCTTGCTTTACCAGGACTGAAGAAGTTCTCTGAGGCCCTGAAGTCAGATAAAGAGAAGGAAGATTTTAGACGACATCTGCGGAAGTACATCAATATCTACTTGCCAGATTGTCCTTTTGAGGTCTCCAGTACGAATCGATATACAGTCGTTACACATGAGGCAGCAGTGATGGCAAGAAGATGGATAAAGAAGGGCGAAGTTGTGAAATATTTATGTGGTATACAAGTTATTATGACACCGGAAGAAGAGACCCATATTGGACTCAGTAGACGAGATTTCAGTATTGTGATATCGAGCCGGAATAAATCAGCTTCCTTGTTTCTCGGCCCAGCCCGTTTCGCGAATCACGATTGCGGAGCGAATGCAAGACTTATGACGTCTGGGAGTGCGGGGATGGAAATCATTGCTGTGAGGGATATCGAAGTTGGTGATGAGATTACTGTTTCTTATGGAGAGAACTATTTTGGGGAGGATAATTGTGAATGTCTTTGTAAGACTTGTGAAGATGCATGTAGGAATGGATGGGAGGCCGAGGATGAGGTTGAGGGGAATCATACAGTTCCTACACTTTCGATTGAAACTGCACCTTCTGGTGAACAGGCATATTCATTGAGAAAGAGAAGGTTGGAATCATCCGATTCATCCCGCGACGAGTCAATGACGCCGGACCTGGTCAAAAGACCTGAAGTGAAGACACTAAAATCGAGATCACGTTCGAGGCTCCAAAATACGCAATCACCGTTACGAGAATCACACTCTGTTGAGCCAAGCCAGCAGAATGGGAAGAGAAAAGGGGATGGGCTTTTGACACCATCGCCAAAAAAACAAAGGACGAAGGTTGTCAGAGAGGACGCAGGTATAGAAGAAGCCTTCTCAGCACCGATAAGCAGAAATCCTTCACCACCAAACTCAATCGCCAGGTTTCTTGAAGCACCTGAGCAGGATATTCATGGGCGCGTCTCTCCAATCCCAATCAATGTCAATCTCACACCCACACGCTCCGACTCCAACGGAGAGGCTACTTCAAGTTCAGTAGAATTCCAAGCCCTTATGTCAGCATCTCCGCATGCCGCTGCTTCTCCGGCCAACCAGGATTTGGTACCTGAGCAACAAATCACTACTGAGAAGGAAAACAAAGTTTTGATGAGTGGCCACCCATCGCCAGTCAGCACAGCCCCCACGTCAAGGCAGCATAGCCCATCAACATCCAATGGAGACCACACCTCAACGGACGCAACATCTGTAGATGAGGAAGACACGATAATTGTTGACGTTACTCCACGTGCAATCTCCCCGCCAAGAATGTCGAAAATGAAGAGGAAGCGAGGAAAGAAACGTAGTCCATTGGAGCAAGCAAAATCTACCAATCCAATTGTCATCGGGGAATCAACCACCACTCAGCATCCTGGGGTTGAAGACTCAGATAGTCAATCCCTTCTGTCTGAACTCTCCTCTCGGTGGGGGGAGGAACCGAAGAAGCAAGCACGCAAGGAAAACAAAAGGCGAAAAATCAAGGTCCCCCGCCCAACCACCGACGTTGACCATGCACCCCCTGTTCGAACTCCTGGTGATTATGTTCTCACGCGTACCCTTCTCGCTGAACCGGCAGCTGCGTGGGTCAACTGCACGAGTTGCGAAGAAGCATTTGTTCAACCAGATGCCTATGTCACAAGATCCTCATGCCCACGATGTGAGAGGCATAGTAAACTCTATGGCTACATGTGGCCCAAAACTGACAAGGAAGGAAAATATGACGCAGAAGAGAGAGTGACGGATCATCGGACTATCCATCGGTTCATTCGACCGGATGAAGAGAGGGAGATTCGGCGAAAGGATAGGAGGGAGAGCACGAGGGAGGTTAGTGAGATTGTGAGGGCTGTTGAGAAGGAGGACGAGAGGGGGCGGAGAAGTAAGAGGAGGAGAACGGGTCGGGAGCGGCTGACGATTTGAGTCAGCAGGAAGGGATAGGATAGGATAGGATAGGATGGGATGGGATGAGATGAGATGAGATGAGATGATTATGGGAGTTGAAGGGAAGAGCAGGGATACCACTGGCGAGGAAGGACGTTTGGACGATTTGGAACTGTATTAATAGCTCTTTGGAGCCCGCATTTTGGGGTTGGGAGTAGATCATTATTGCAAGCCATAGAAACCAACCATCCTACATCTATAAACATAGGTGCTTACCCGCCACGAAAGAAGCTCAACCTTCCCACTTCTATCGAGGGCGGCTGATGCTTTTATACTTGAACCTATCTATCTATCTCTTATCTTAACCGGCAACAACGCTTTATACTCACATACTTCCTCTCACTTATCGGAAAGTAGGTCTATAATATATATATATTAATATCCTGTTCCTTAAGTTAAGTTAAGTTAAGTTAAGTTAAGTGCAGTGCGATACTTAAAACACGTCAGACCCCCCGGATCTTTTATTATTCACAGCCCAACATTTCATAACGCATTTCATAATATGTATCATTCATTATAAGGCACCGCATCCGACGGGGGTTTCCCTTCTCCCCCCCTTCCTCTCTTCCCCCTGTCAGGTCGGGCGTACGTGGCCTGCTCACTCACTCCCCCCCGGCACTTCCCAAGATTCCTCCGTTCGGCGTGCATGGCGCCTCATTGGCAGGGGATGCGACTGCGGTGGAGTTCGCTGGGGCGATGATCTGTGGTTGGCGAAAGAGGTGTCGCGTGTGCGCGCCAGGGGATGCGGCGATGGATCTGGATAGGGGGGTGGTAGGGGAGTAGGGGGTGAGAATGTGGAATATACTTACTGGTCACGGTGTGATGAGATGTTTTTAGTAGGACTTCATCACGACACTGGAGGGGTTATGTAAGCGTGTAGGGCGGAACCGCGAGACTTTGTATGTTTCATCGAGTTACGAGTTACGAGTTACGAAGGACGAAGGACGAAGGACGAAAACGCCGAGGGAGGGATGCCGGGATGCTGGCTATTTCCGGGGCTGGTAATACGAGGTCCATCGTCCGGGTAACAAGGGAGTACAGGTAGGCGAGGGGGATGACGACGACGACGACGTCTGGGCAAAGCAGGGCAAAGCAAAGTAAAGCAAAGCAGGGCAGGGCAGGACCAGAAGAGACTGTCGGACCATAGGCCGACATCTCGCCCAGGAGAACCAAAGCCGAGGGAACATGTAATTGAGGGCGCACGTGCAGAGTTATCTGCCCCCGGAAACCACGGGTCGGGGAATGCAGAGGGAAAGAGGTGTGAAGTCGTGAGGGAAGTGGCCCGTGGAGTCGGCCTGTCTCTCTGCCCTCAGCTCCGTCCGTCCAATCCGCTCTTGACCAGAACGGGTTGCGTTTCTTGGCACGCCGCCGCTGCCCACTGCGCAATCCCCATCATCCATCCATCTATCCCATCTTCAGTCGACCACCAGCCCTCCTCCTCTTTCTCTTCCCCATTTCCATTGTTCCCCGTCCCCCTCCCCTTCCCCCTTCCCCCTTTGCCCTTTGTATTCTTTGCTGCCGAGCGTGGCATCGTGAGGAGAAGGAGGTACGAGGTGTTTCAAGGGGCCCAGCGTGTGTTTCCAACAACAAAGACTGGACGCTCTCTCCATCGTCGGCGAGGACTGGTCCCCGTGCATCAATGCTTCGCTCAAGTCCACCGACCCGTACCGCTTCGTCCCTCTAAGTAAGAAGAACACACACGCGACCACCTACCTCCGTCCCCCGACGATCATTACGCTTCTTCAGAAAAGGGGTTTCTACCGCACCGCTACCCGGCTCGGCCCATTCATTCTCACGTGTCCTTTCGATATACTTCTTCCTATTCATATTCATATTCATATTCGATTGCTGCCGGCCGGAGAAAGGGGACAGGATGGCGAAGAATATCACGGTGCCCTTCACCGAACCAGAATGGCACAGCAAACCCGCCTGGAAATTGCCCGGCTGGGCAGAGCCTGTGGTAAGAAGACGTCCGTCCGTCGCCATCATGGGGAGGGTGCTAATAGAGATGCAGATGGTGGCCAGCATCCTCGTCATCTCCATGATCATTACTCGGCGCCACAACTTCTCCATCTTCGACAAACGGAAACGCAATTATCGAGCGGTCGACCCCGACGTCGAATCCGCACGCTCCTCGGACGATTTACTGTCGACGGATTGCATGATCAGCCCCTCGTTGGCTGACGATGACGATTTCTCGACCAGTCTGAAGTTCGCCCCGAAGAAGAGACGATGTGGTGCTGCGGTTTTATATACGCCGAATACGAGCCGATTCGCGGATCACGTCCACAGTCGAATCTTACAGAAATTCCCCTTCTTGATCGAGATGTTTTATTGGATTATTACATATGCTTTCTACCGCTGTACAAAACTTGCCTCGGAGAGGATCTTTGCGGAGAATGGCATCTGGGAAGTGGCTCAGGACCATGGCCTGGCCATCCTAGAGTTCGAACAGTTCTCTTGGTTGAGTTTTCTGTTCCCCGTAAGAGAGAGAGACGTGCAGCAATGGTTCATGCATGGACATCAGGACTTCCTGACGGTGCTTAACCGCTCTTACGCCTTGATCCATATTCCCGGTACCGTCGGGTACGTTCTCCACGCTCTCGTGATGTCTGGTATCAGCTGACAGGTCTAGATTCATTGCTTGGTGGTACTACGTTGCTCCGTCCTTCCATACTTTCGCCGTCGTTCGTAGGACCATGACGCTTACCAATCTTATCGCTTTCTGCATCTTCATCTTCTATCCCTGTATGCCGCCACGACTGCTTCCTCGGGAATATGGATTCTTAGACAGTGTCGGGCATAATGACGGAGAAAGCGTGTTCATGTCCGGGAAATACGTCAACTCATTAGCCGCGATGCCCTCGATGCATTTTGGGTATGCCTTTTGCATTGGCTGTACCATGCTCTACCACTCCGGCGTCTTTCGCAAAACTCTTGAGCCAGGAGAGGTGCGGAAATCTCAATTCTGGGTCTCGTTCTATTGCCTGTTCGCTATCGCATATCCAGCCTGGATCCTCATCACTATCGTTGCAACGGCTAATCATTACTATTTGGATGCTTGTGTTGCTTTTTTTGTTTCTATCACGGGATATCTGGGTAATAGGATCTTCTTGGGATTGCTTCCCTTGGAGGACTTGCTCTTTTGGTGTTTGAGGCTGGAGAAACCCATCCCTACAACGGGTGAGAGATCTCGTCGCCTTCCCCGTCGGCCGTAGGGTTTGAATTATATATGGGCATGGGAGTTTGGGATTTTGAATATTCACTTTATACCATTAGCAAGCGGGGAGTCGGCATTGCATGGCGCTTGCATACCATACCGTATTTTGGGGGGAGAGAAGTTGAACATGGCTTGGGCTATTGTTCCCTAGAAGGAGGCGTGTAAGCTACGACAGCAGATTTCATAATGGTCACGGGGGCGGAAAAGATTCAGACACATAATACATACCAAAAGCACGAATAGAATTGTGGTCCAACTTAAGTTTCGTCTAGTCCTTCGCTTGAAATCTGATTCTATACTTTCCAGGACAGTCAGTCATCGAGAAAGCAAATCTCCTAGGACCAGGGACGGAATCTGTACTCGACGGCAGCCTTGAGCGCAAGGCATCCACACATGCGGTCGCTTCCGGGCCAGCCTCTCCAATTAAAGTCGTTCCAATTTGAAGCTCTCGTCTTACAACAGAGCATCCGTTCACTGCTCCTGTTCATAACTTATTCTTAGGCACTCGTCTACTTTCAATTCACTATCCCTCTTCATCCCATCTCTTGACCCACCACTCTACTCCCTCCTCTTCCTCTCTAAAACCTCACCGACCAAACATGGCCGACCTAGGCGAGCTCTTCGACGAGATGCCGATGGTCGAGACAGTAGCTGCAGACACCGAGATGGGCGGGGATGAAGTAGCCGTTGAAATCAACCTCTCTGCTCCTACCACGACGCGGGTCGAGGCGCCGGAAAATGGCGACGACAACTTGCCTTTCCAGGACGAACCGATGGAAGAACCGGTCGCAAGAGTCACTTATATCGATTACTTGCGCAGTCCGATCATTGGCTTGCTGGTTGGGCAGGGCGACGAACAAGCGCTGTTGACGGCGCATCAGGCGCTATTGACGCAGAGTCCTTGGTTTGCGGACGCTTGTGCGAAGTTTAGTGATGAGGTTTCCGTTTGTTGCCCGTTTGCTATATATATATGTGTATATATATTCTTATATTTATTTTTATATATATATATATCCTTGAATCGAACGCTGGGAAGGAGACCGAATGAAGTGACACTAATTGGAAGTAGGAGCGAAGAATCGATCTCATAGATGAAGATCTCGACGCCGTAGGATGCTTCCTTGAGTTCCTTTACACAGGAGATTACTTCCCGCGCAAGATTCCCGGCACCCGCGATTTGGAACGCGAACCCACTACCCCCGAAGTGGACGAGACGGGCGATCAACTACTGAAACATGCACGAGTGTACACGCTAGGGGACATGCTCAACTTGCCCGCGCTGAAAAGTCTCGCGAGCTCGAAGATCCATTGTGTGAATTCGACGGCCAAGGGCGAGATTGTGTATGCGAGATATGTGTATGCGCATACGCAGAAGGATGATCTGACCATCAGAGCGCCTGTTGCGAACTTCTGGGCAACGAGGAGTCATACCCTTAGGAGTGAGGCCGAGGATGAGTTCAGATCCATGTGTCTTGAGTTTCCACATTTTGGTTATGATGTTCTTAGTATGGCTCCCCTAGTTTTTCCTTCTTTTCAACGCCCGCTAATCTGAAACAGCACGTGTTCTGGACGAGAAACTCAAGCGGGAACGGAACGAGAAACTACATCCCCAACCCAGCAGTTCTCGAAAACGCCCTCGTCAAAGTGGCGTCTAGGTCTAAATCGTTGTATCTCTCCCTCTACATTTCCCCGCCTGCCGTTGGACTTTCCTTCTTCAAGACAATGCCCTATCATTTGGAAAAAGCTCCTCCCTTTCCTCTATTTTTAACTCTGTAAAAGATATATATATATACTACCTGGTCAGGAAGAAGAAGAAGAAGAAGAAGAAGAAGAAGAAGAAGAACTGCGAGATCTGGCCCGTATACGGAAGTTGAGCACCAATATTAGGAAGAATCGACCATCGCATCGATTTTGTATATCAGAGGGAGGGGGGGTGGTGGCTGGGCTGGCTCGCAGATTTGAAAAATTCGTGCAAACTTGTATCAACAATTAATTCTGTCAATTTCAGGAGGGCTGTGGCGGTGTATTATCTAGCTATGGTAGCTTTAGAGGGGGGAGGGAGAGGAAGAAGGAAGAGAAGGGGAATGGTTAGATGGATGGACAAATGGATGCATGGGAATATCGCTGTATCATTATAAAAATAAATTTGTTCTTTTTTTATACTCTTTTCTCTCTCTCTCTCCTTTGTTGAAGATGGGGTTTATGGTTGATGGTACGGTACATACGGGTGGGAGTGGTGACTAATAAGTGAAGATTAAGTGAGTGAATTGTGAGTGAATTGTCGGTGCAATGAGCAACTCATAAATTAAGAATTATCACTTGCCTGCCATTGTTTAAATTAAATTTAGTTGAGTCCAGACAGACAGACATGGATTATGTGTGTGCATATCTTCTTGAAATATGCAGCTAGCTATAGTAATAAATAAGCTTGGTTGATGCATACCTACACCCACCATCGCCATCACCATCACCAAGCCCATTATCATCATCCCCTATTTCTTCCCCCCTTTCTTCTTCTTCTTCTTGCCCCCATTGCCGCCCGAGATAACGGCCGACTTCTCGACCTTCACACTGCCGGCTCCGCCCGCCAGCTCCAGGCTCTCTTCCTCCCGCACCACCCCGCCCTGCGTGCTCTCCATCTTCTTCTTCCCCTTTTTGCCCTTCGGGCGGTAGGAACTACGCTCCTTGAGGGGTAGCCACCTCTCGGGGTCTAGTTTCTTACCCTCCTCGTAATCCTTGGGTAGTTTACTCTTGCGTGTCTTCTTCCTCTTCTTACTTTCTTTCACTTCTTCGCTTTCCAAGGCGCGTTTTTTGGAGGCTGGGATGGTGGGCGTGGGCAGAGATGGGATGCCGGCTTCTTCGAGAGCTGAGGCGTCGATTCCAGATATTAGGCGCGGGATTGGAGTGAGGGAGTCGAGATCTGGGCTTATTTTGGCGTAGTTGGAGGTGGCGTAGGAGGCGACGAACCCGGCGATCGCGATGCGATCACTTTGGTCTTGAGCTCGGAGAGAGGCGAAGATTTCTCCTGCTGTGGATAAATCTCCTGCACTTGAAGATTCGAGGAGAGCGAGGCTTGCTGCGCGGAAGAGAGAGGATGAAGGTTTTGATTTCTCGCGCCAGTAGGAGGCTGCTTTTGAAAGAGTGGTTTTTATGGGTGTCTTCCGCCCAGAGAGACGGTAGAGGGAGACGAGGAGAGCAACGAGGCCCGGCGCGAATCGTACATCATGGTCAGATGGGGTAATGGATTCTTCGAGCCGCTTGAAAAATGTCTCCAAGAGGGTAATGGCAGGACCGGGATTATTGATTAGGACATAGAGTTGGATGATAGTTAAAATCAGGCCAACATCGTTAGGGCGTTTCTCTAGAAGAGGTATGATTTGTTTGAGGGCTGCTTTCCCAGTTTCTCCATGGGAATAAGCTGCAGCGTTTAGAACTGATAAACTGTTGATAAACGGCGAAATTGTCGGAGACGGCGATTTAGAGATGATAGAAGACGTTGAGTGTGCTACTCCTGAAAACTTTTGAATCTGAAGATCAATGGTGTATCTATTTTGGCGTAATATACTTGCTTGGAATTCAAAATGCTTTTCTGTATGAGATAGATTAGGTACGGAATCGAATAAACGTTGAGTCATATATGGGTTATGATTTGTCTTTGATGCCGCTAAAGAGTTGTTTCGTGCGATTGATTTGGTAGGTGGCTCTGGGACGCTATAAAGAGTTAGTTTTAAGTGCCTAGAAGGATAGGAATACCAACTCATCAATATTGATCATCTTTTGCAAAGCCTCAGCCTCCTCTAATTTGCCCAATTTCGTATACACATAAGCCTGTTGGACCATAATCGGTAAAACCTCCGCTCTCTTCTCTTCATCAGTCAACTCATCTAACGCCTCACACAAATCCCTTGCTCTCTTCAACAACACAGTGCCAGCCGCCAAGTCCCCTCTTGCGATGCAGCCACAAGCAGCGTTATAAGACGTCTCAAAAGCCTCCAAATCTTCTCTTCCAGGTTTCTTCCTACTTTTCTCAACTAGATCTCCATTTCCCTGCCACTCAAGCTGTGCATCGGTTGCCGAACTATTGATCCTCAAATCATTCTCTTCCCCTTCAATATCAGCCTCTCCCGCGCTTAATTCCTTGTACAGCCTCGCCGCATCCTCGAATTTCTCTGCTCTATAAGCGACCTGAGCGGCTACATGTTTTAATCCCCTCCTCTTCTCTCCAGAATAACCACTAGCGAGTTCTTCAGCTTCTTGAAGTTTTCCCGTTTTGTATAACGCATAGGATTTCTCAAGCACGCAGCGTTCAGCTAGTTGATCTCCTCCATCGTCGAGTGCTCGGAGTGCGTCATCGAAACGGTCGAGTTTTAAGAGGGCGTCTACTCGGATATGTAGAGCATCTGGATTATTCTTCGAGGTTTTCAGCACTGCATTTGTAGCCTTAAGAATCTCTTCGTGGTCAGAGAGTGTAGCTCCCCGGAGGAGGGAAGTGAGTGTGGCGGTGGGATTGGCCATGAAGGCTCAGAATTGTAGACTACCAGGGAAATATTCCGTAGAAGTATGGCCATGGAGATATTCTAAACTGTTCCCTGCACGATTCTAAAAGGTGTCGGATGCGTAGGGTTGAAATATCGTGTATCGTGTGCTTTGGTGGGGTGAAATCGCCAAAGAATGTTGAAATGTGAAGGGCCACATTCTCGCTTCTTCAGCCAATGAGCTTGATGAGCATTCGACACCCCTTTCTAAGTACATACAGTATACTCACAAATCAAGTCAAGTAAATAATCACTTCAAGGAATATTTAAAGCATTTAATCTACTGACATTAGTTCATCAGATGGTCGCTGGAAACTTTTTGTGCCAGACATTAGGTAATTGCAGAATAAAAGCTTCCTACGTGAAAGATGTATATGTATGTCCAATGAGAAGTCGCAAATTTTACTTAAGAGTAGCAAGTCAAGAGGGCACAAATATCTTGATTTTCCTCTGTTTCCTAACTTGACATATCAGTTTGAGCTAGGCCTTGTAGGAGCATAACCAGTAGTCCCCCATCGACCTATGGCCTATCTTGAATCCATGTTCGTGGACTCATTTTCTCATATCAAACCGCATAGTTCCCATAACTAATTATTTACGACCTGGCCTCTTAGGCCGGTCGAACGCTTTCTTAACCTGCACTTTCGGATGTAAATCATCATCAATACTCTCTGCCGAAATATCCTCAGGGGAACCAGCCTCGACTTTCTTCTCAACTTTCAATCCTGCCTCCGCTTCTGCAATTTGAACTGCAGAGCGCGAGGAGGCGGCGTAGAGCATTCGTTCTTTAATTTTCGAGCCAGGAGGGCAGGTATAGATGAATAGTATGGGGGCGGAAGAGACACCATTGTGAGTATGGCTATAGCGGTAGAAGGAGTAGCGAGGTTCGGTGGATGATATGGTACTGCTGAGATCTGTGATGGGAGTTTGGCTTGCGGTCGCCAGTTCAATGATTTCGGATGCGATGTTGATTTTCTAGGCACTTGGATGAATACGGAAGTATTCGATGAGAAGTAGAAGAACTCACTAGTTGCACTAACTTATTTCCGCTCTCGTCGTTCAAGCTTTTCAAAGCACTCAACGCCTCGTCGGTAATCGGCATGCTAACCCCACTCGAAACATGACTCTTTCTCTCATTCATGCCCCTACCCTCCTCGGCCTCCTTCCTTTTTACGTCTCTTAAACTCATCTCTTCCTCCGTTAGAGGGGCTTCCAAAGTAACATGTTTATCATGTTTCTCAAACCCCTCTTTCGTAAGCTCTTCTTTTGTCGTCGCAAAAATCGTCTCTCTGAATCTCTCAGTTCCTAATTCGCGAACCAATGAAATACTAGTCGAGGAAAAAAGCGTTTTTTGGCGTACAGGAGCAGCATCTGGGACATAGGTTATGGCGACGAAGGGCGCGGGCTCGGCGGCGGGGTAGCGGCGGAGGATTATATAGAGGGCGGTGTCGGATTGGAGATGCGGAGTAAGGAGGGAGAGGTCATCGTTAAAGGAAGAAGTCGAAGGAGAGAGCACTGTGAATGGTATGATGGATTCGGATTTTATGGTGCATAGGAGGCCACGTTCTGAAGGGGAGGACACTAGGGATTGGAACGCGGTGTGAAGGTCCTGGGAGGCTGGTAATTGTTAGATCTCGTAGATTGACGATTGATGATTGAAGAGTAAGGTACCTGCTATTCCAGACTGCATGGCTGCTGTATTACTGTTGCACAATTCTCTCACGTCTTCACAACGGATGTTCTGCGTGTTGACAGTCGTTGGATGGAGGGGGTCTACTCGTACTCGGTCTGTGCGCGACGCTAATGGAGGGGCAGGGCTTCAAGCTCTTGAATATGAATATGAATATGAATACGCCTCGTTCCTTCCCACATTGCATTGCGTTATCCTTTATACAAACATTCTTAACATTCTTTATCATGGAAGGCGCGCAGCGAACGACGAGTAGTTTAGTCGGTAAGTTGGCCTTTATTCACTATTATGTCTCGAAAGCCACAGACCTTGACCACCACCACCCAAACCCGACATCCATAACAGTCGACAAAATCACTTGACCGCCGCTATGATGCCCTCGAATTCGGAAATATATTCTCTTCCCGAGAGAACTCTTGCAGAGGAAGGACAAGAGAACCAACAGCCGGAAGAACAACAACCGCTCACGGAGTCGGACGAAGAAGCTCCTCATCCCACGCGCCATCACGCCCTCACCAAATCCACTCGCCATACCCCAACCATTCAAGAGACCATCGACAAGGAGCAACTCCAACTTCATCCAGAAACTGACGTCTCTATCGCAGACCGCGAAGAGCGCGCCATCGCAGCTTTGCTTACTCGCTTTAAAAACCTGGTTGATCTCGCTGCTGCTCCTCCCGATGACGGAGCTACGAAGGAAGTTGCTGCCGCCCAGGCTTTTCAGATGGAGGTTGAGAGTGGTGCTTTAGTATGTGCTACTCGCCAACGGAGATAATATTAAAATAAATTTACTAATTGTACGTGTTTTGGGAATAGGTCCGCGCGGCCGAAGACCTCCTCCAGTTAACCCGCGAGCTGAAAGAAATGTGGCTTTTTGGCCCATTGAGAGGGATCGGCGACGGCGAAGGGGAGGGAAGTATGACTGAGGATTCAAAGAAGGTTGGAGAATTGGTCAATTCGCTGTTGCAGAAAGCTGTTTCGGGTGAAGATATCAATGGCAAATCTCCGAGTTCTTGAGTTACATCGGCATTTTGTGTGCATAAGGCGTTTACGGGGAGGTATTCTGCGTACGAAATGGATCTGGAAAAATGCATCTTGTATGGAGTCTGGAAAAGGCTAGATATCAGGCGTTTCTCGAGGAAATGGTGGGGCAACGTTGTCTAGATTTGGCACGTTCTTCGAATTACAATATTATGTTAATACATATCACTCCAGATATCATATTTGTTAGATTATGTAAGTTTCGTATTTGATGTGAGGGTATCGAGTTGAACCGAACAGCGCCGATGCTATTTACAAGATGAATATGCTCATTCTACGGGCCATTTGAATGAGCCTTCCTCGAAGTATGAAAACTCATCCTTCCCCTCCATTGACATCCACTTCATCATCACTAGGGATGTCACCCTTCCTCCTGGGTTGCCTTGCAGCAGCTATACCAGATGCAGTCACCCATAAGAAGAAATCACTCCGGTAATGGTCGATATGGTGGAAGAAGACATGGAATCTAAGACTGTTAGAATGGCTGAAAATCTCAGATTACAAGAACTTACTGATGCTCACTATCCTCCACTCTAAAGATTCTATCGTAGATTTCCTTTTGCTTGAATTCGTCCATTTCCTTTTGATATTTGTTGAAATCGATCTTTTCTCTTCCCAAGTCCGACACAGCTCTTTCATTGTAACTTTCAAAAATAGGTCTTTCTAATAATAGGCCAAGGCTAGGTGCCTTAGGGATACTGAGACTTATAGGGCCATAACTCTCTTTTATAATGCTCATTGGTGATCCACATCGTACAACAAGAGCTGCCATAGCTACCATCTTTCGAATCTGATGCATCATAAATGATTGCCCATGAACTTTCAAAGATAGCCACTCGGTATCATTGATGATGATCGGTTTTGGCCCAACGTTGAATGAGCGTATTACTCGCTTTGCGGAGGGGTCTTTGAATGTTTTCTGGATGGTGTAGTTGTGAAAGTTGCACGTTCCCAGGTAGGCAGATAGAGCTTCTTGGACTCTCTTTTGACGCACTTCGGATATACGGTAAGCTTTTCTGACGTTCATATAAGCAACCTTTACATCCTTGATTGCCGCCTCCAGAGGTGTAAGTGGTCTGGGCTCTGCGGGAACAGCTTCAGGTTGATCGGGTAGTTCTTGCTTCACACTAATGCCCTCGGATTTCAGCATGGGCTCTGACGCCTCCCTATCTTTCGGAGTTTCATCTTTGGCCTCTTCTACAGAACCTTGATTATCTAGCTTTAGCGCGGGCGGTTTTTCCTCATTACTAGCAATAGCTTCCGTAACTTCGTCCTTGATCTCTTCCTTTAATTCGGCTTCTGCTCCAGTTTTTGCTGTCTCCTCTTCCTCAATTTTATAAACTGCGGCCATGATATTCTCTCGTAGTTCCGGGTCCATGTCTTTAAACATGGGCTCAATCTCATTCTTGTCCACATTCTCCCAGAAGTCCGCTACATCTTCTTGTCGAGCTCTATACTCATCCAATACACCTTCTTTTTCTGCTGACTCGACCAACTTCTTTCCAAGAAAACTCTGAGGGTGCGGTGGGAGAAACGAGTAGGTTGGAATTAGATATTCATACCATCTCGAGTCGCATGACTGATAACAGCTGAATCCTCCATTTGTCCTCTCGATGCCCCATACCCGGATTTGAGGAGGGAGGTGCTCGTTGATGTTTTGCACTGTATTCGGATCCTCCACAATTAACTTCAATGATATAACATTGCCCGCCGCATGTACACCTTTGTCAGTACGAGCACACCGAGCCAAAGATGATTTTTTTGGATCATCTGCGTTAGCTTTGGATATTGCGCCGGCCGCCACAAATGCCTGAAAAAGATCCCCTTCAATAGTCTTTTCAGTAGCATTGACTTGCATTCCCTTGTAGCCAGTACCAGCATAGCCAACCATCACGGCAACCTTCTTCTTTGGTTTTCGTACTTCCCCGTCGATTTCCTCTTTTGTGAATGGTAAACCACTCGAAACATCACCCCTATCCACATTCCGACGCTTATTTGCATGCTCCTCGTCATTTCGTTTGCGTTTATCTACGTTATTGCGGCTTGTTTAATTAGCCGTGCAAATGTGAGAAGGTAATTAAGACTCACCTCCATCCTCCTCGGCCCATGTCAGCTTTCTTATGGCGTCCATTAAAGTCATTTGCTCCATGGTCTCGTCCCCTTCCTCTTCCCCTCCCGCGCCCACGTTCCTGGGGTCTTCCTTCTCTGCGACCCGAGCTTGTCGGGGAGGAATTGGTGTCCATGTTGCCATTGGCCGTGCTAGAGCTTTCGGGCTTGCTTGAATTAGATAGCAAATCGGCATCCGCCATTTCGATAGTCGTCGTAGAACGTCAATAGCCTTCATTGACCCGTACGCTTGTGAAATATAGTTTTTTCTCCTCGAGCATATTTGGCTTTCAAAATCCTCGTCGGCTCAGCCTAGCCATTTTGCGCTAATTCAATCGAGACTAGCTCACAGCCTTGTTTGTCTTGTACTACCTACCACCAGCGCCTCAGATTCGCATTTCACCTTTCCAGCAGGCAGCCTTTGCAAATCACCCCAACTGCCAACTACCAAGGAACCGTCCATCTATATCCTTATTCACGGCTTTGACACAGTTGTTGTCCTTGGTGAATAATGGGCGTCCCTGAGTCTTATTGATCCCGGATTTTCTTTGTCTACGTCCTCTTCACTTCTAAGCTTTCTCACCAAGAGTTGTCAACCTCTCTGTAACCTTCGACTTTCGCCATCATGGATCTTGCACAGGTACTCGTGCGCTCATGTGTGCGCTCATTCTACGATACGAAGCACATTCTGATTGTGGATGCGCTGATTATTCATTCAGCGTATGTCTCTTGCTGAATACTCAATAACTCTGAAAGGAGACGTTGACATCAATAGTTTACGAGATGACGATATGGCATATCTTATGGGAATGAATACAAAGGAGCTTCATAAGCTATGTGGAAGGTTGAAGGAGGATCGCTTTCTCGCAGTGTATGGCAGACAAGCGTGGCAATATGCTTCCTTTTGCTAACATATTGCCAAAACAGCCATACCCGCGCTGAAATTAGGGAAGGCCAGCAACGTCCGATGAATCGCACATATTATTATATCGATTACCGAGCGACCATTGATGCAATCAAGTGGAGAGTCTATCTCATTGACAAGGCGGTTCAAGGCAATACTATACCTAGTGAGGAGCGGAAGGAGTATTTTTGCGCCAGATGCAAGTCAAGATGGACTGTTATGGAAGTGCTGGATAAAACTGGGCCGCAGGGGTTTTTATGTCACAAGTGTGGTTTCCTTCTTCAGCATGACCTGGAAAACAATCACGGTGGCCACGAAAAATCGACGAAGCTAAATGCGCAGTTCAAGTTCATAACTGACTTACTCCCTAAGATCGATCAAGTGGTCATCCCGGAGAATACTTTCGAGCAGGCCTTGAGTTCTGCCCGTAAAGTCAATCGAGATGAGACGAACCCAGCCAATGAGACTGCTCCTATTGATGTTGCAGCAGACAGACCTACAGCCGTCCGAGGCATGGCCAATCAAGGTCCTACATCAATTTCTGTGACACTCACAACTTCTGATGGTCCTACGGATGCGGACAAAGCTGCGGAACAGGCTCGCAAGGAGAAGATTGCAGCGCAGAACGCTATGCCTCAGCATTTTACACATAGCACTATCACTGGCGACCAAGTCAAGTTTGGGCCTGGAATATCATTCTCATCCTCTCAAAGTCTTGAGCCTGACAAAAAAGATGGCCTCGAATCACCGTCTATGAATGGGGATCTTCCTGAGATTGATGACTACTTTGCTCGCCTTAAGGCGGAACAAGCAAAGGAAGCAGAACAGGAACAGGAAGAAGAGGAAGAAACGGATGAAGATGATGAAGAGGATATAGGATTCGAAGACGTAGTCCCAAATGGTACTAGATCTACAACTGGAACTCCTACAAGCTCTTTTGGGGGTGGAGACAAACCGACTTCTATGCCTTCTGGAGGCGGGTTAGGCGGAGTCCTCAAGAATGGTAGTGCCTCTGGAAGTGGTACTAGCACGGGTGCGACTAGTCCGGTGACAGGACCAGGGACACCAAATGAGGATGGTAGACCCGCGAAGAAGGTCAGGATCGAGGAGCCTAAGCCTGAAGTGAAGGAAGAAGAGGAGAGTGAAGAGGACGTAGAATTTGAGGATGTTTAGGCATCAACAGCGTCAAAAGCCTAAGTCATTGCATGGTTGGTCGGGATCGAATTGATTTGGAACTTGGGGAAAAGCCGTCGGGATGATAGCTAGGCGTTGTGACCTAGCTGATTTCCACATGTAAGGTCTTGGTGCAACTGGGGTTAATACAGGCAATACAAGTGTAAAATAAATACATAGACTTTACGTGGTACCTGATTCAGACATGGCCATGCGATATTCTCGCCCCGCATTTGTCAGCACATCCGCATCCACATTCACCATATTCTATCCATCTCCATCACTGTGGCATTCTCGACATCGACTTGCATTGCTTATTGCTGAGTAGCATTCGAGCAATAATATGGAATCCATAGGGTGAACCAACACTAGGAGCATAACACTGTATCCGAACCTCTCAGGGATATTCTCCCGACGTCATGGTTTTTCTAGCCTCAATCCAAGAATGCGATGTCGGGGACGACCACCAGAACGAAGAAATAAACGTGCCATAATACATAAGACGAGAAATTTCCATCGAATTCGCTATAGCTGATATAAATACCAATCTTAGGCCCGCCTTGGATAGTTGAACGCTATTTAGGCAGAATAGTTTTAGAGTGGAGGTGAATTGTAAAGATGGTACTTAAATTCCCTACAATCTACCTCATCGGGAGCTTCCTTTCCCTTGAGAAGCTCCATGAACTTGAGAAAGAACTCCATGATCGCGGTTGTTTGACCTACAACATCCGTGAGGCGCAAGTGGTTATTGGGAATCTTCGTCAACCGCAACGCGCTAAGTTCGAGTTACAAGTGTTGAAGCTTTATACGGAGGCAGTCAAACAAGGAATTAGTGAACAGGGGCATGGAAGTGAAAGATGTGGGCAGAGGAAGCGAAAGAGGGTTGATGTGCAAGCGGATGGGAAAGAAATTATATCGCTTGATTCTAGTACGGAATCGGAGTCTGAAGAAAGGGAAAATTCAGTGCATGGAAGTAGTCCTCAAATGCATATTATAGCCAGTCCACGGATTCCAGGTTTCTCTTCCCCACTCTCCACAGATGAAATTCAGCAGACAATAGATTGGGGAGATACCATCAAGGTCTTGGAGATCGAGTGGTACACAGAGTCAGTGAAGGCAGATGTCTTATTGCCACCACAGAAGTACTTGGTATACGAGGGAAGACCTATACCAAAACCGATTGACTCTTCTCCTCTATCCCCCCCGACCAGATTGCTACCACGAGCCGAGATCATGGCACGAGTAGAAGCCGATACACACGAGTCTGCTCGCGTCCAGCCCTCCTACGCCTCGCACAAAAGGACTCGGCCACAGCATCAAACTCAGAACGGTCGTCGTCTTGTCCACGAAACTACCTCTGAACATAACGCAGTTGAAGACCTTCCACCTCTCCCGTCCTGGCTTCGATCAATGTATTCATGTCAACGATGTACGCCTGCTCACTCGCCCAACGATCCATTCATTGACGAGCTTAAGAAAATCCGTAAAGCACGTATCCTCCGAGGTGAAGACAAGTCCGCCCTCGCCTACTCTCGTATCATCGCGGCGCTCGCTGCTTACCCGTATAGTTTCACTTCCGCCCGGGAGGTCCAAGGCCTCCCATATTGTAATAATAAAGCAGCTTTTCTTTTCCAAGAATGGAAAGAGACCGGTCGTCTAAAGGAAGCAGATCAAGCAGAATCCGACCCCGAGTTCCAAGTCCTAAGTCTATTCTATGAAATTTGGGCTGTGGCTGAAGTCACAGCTATGGAGTTCTACAGGAAAGGATGGAGGGACCTAGACGACATTGTGGAAAATGGGTGGCATGGACTTTCTCGAACTCAACAGATCGGCGTGAAGTTCTACGAGGAGTTTCAGGAGAAGATCCCTCGAGCCGAGGTCGAGAGGATTGGCAATACAATTCTGAAGTATGCGTGTAGGATCCGAGAGGGCTTTCAGATGGTTATTGTGGGGGGTTATAGGAGGGGGAAGGAGGCAAGTGGTGATGTGGATGTAGTGCTCAGTCATCCAGACGAGAATGCAACCATGGGCTTCGTCCAGGAGATCGTCGTGGCGTTGGAGCGGGATCAATGGATCACGCATACTCTGGAGGTCTCTACCGCCAACAGCAGCCGGGGCCAAAACCCCGTGAGCTGGAAAGGTGCCGGCGCCAAATCAGGATCTGGCTTTGATACCTTGGATAAAGCACTGGTAGTATGGCAAGAAAAATGGACTACCGAAGGAGAAGATCTAAAACGAGATGCGGCAGCGAAGAATCCCAATGTTCACCGAAGAGTGGATATCGTCATCAGCCCTTGGAAGACGGCGGGATGTGCGGTGGTTGGATGGAGTGGAGGAACTACCTTTCAGAGGGATTTGAGGAAATATGCTAAGAAGAAAATGGGGTTGAAGTTTGATAGCAGTGGGGTTAGGAAGCAGAGTGATGGCACTTGGATCCCTCTTGAGGAGGGAGGAAGGGATTTGTTGGAGAAGGAGAAGATGGTATTTGCAGGGTTGGGGTTGGAGTGGAGGGAACCTTCTGAGAGGTGTACAGGATAGGTAGGGCAAAGGGGGTTGTACAGGATTTGGGAAACAATGGTTATTATGGATGGGTCGCTATTTTATATCTTCAAGGAACGTATTTTCGAATATGACTATAACATCTGAGAAAGTGGTAAGTATGTACCACCAGTACTATCTAGCTATATTCTTTGATTGGAGGGGTAAATATTAGCCATCGGGATAAATCCATGTTTGATCAAACCCAATATAGAACGCAATCCCACCCCTCACTCACACGAAGTTCACGTCTAACTTTGCCGTCGATGCACCGGAATACAGCTCTCAATTCCTCAGCGTAGTAGAGAATTGACAAGTATCGACCCCAGCCCAAGCACAAGCTCTAAACACTACTACCGTCGCACATTAAAAATCCCCGTGAAGCAGAATACAGAATCCTCATACCATATCATACAACACTCACCATATTTCGTCCATCTTCCACCACTCTACCAACCCATCACCATCGCGACCCCCGTCCACGCCGCTAACCCAATCAACCCGGCCTGAAACTCCATGAAATGCAACCCTCGATATCTGCCCTTACCATTATATAAACCCTTGCTATAGCCACTCATATATAGATACCGTAACACACTCCACGCAGCGCCCATGGCCGCCGCCACCAGGGGGAACCGCAGCCCGGCAATCAGCATGGAGCCCACGAGCGACAGGTGGTTCTCGGTGTAGTTGGCGTGGGCGCGCTGCGCGCCGTTGAACTGCAGGGCGGCGAGGTCGCTGCGTGAGGTGTCGGCGTAGGCGGCGGGGTAGGCGACGCCTGCGGCTTTACGGTAGATACCCGTGTTCACTGAGTGCGCGGCGTTGAGGAGGAAGGTGAGGGTAGTGGAGAGGAGGACGTAGCTGAGATGTGTTTTGGTTAGCGGGGAGAGAGGAAGGGGGAGAGAGGAAGGGGGAGAATAGGTGAGGGAGAACGAAGGGGCAGATTACCCATAGTTGGGATCGAGGGTTATGGTGGTTGCCATTTCTGTGATTATCGGGGTTTTTCTTCAATTGTCTCTCTTGTCTGCGTGTGTATGCTGTTCCTGGTCTCGTAGTGGCTGTACTGGATGGATGTACTGTAAAAAGAAACGAGGTTGAGACGAAGAGTGAAACAGTGAATTCAGAGTTCGGGAAATACAGTAATAATGACAGTGATTTTCAAACTCCATCAAGAGGTACTTATAGCTCCGATTCTCCAAATGAGACGAAATGTGGCCTCAGTGAAACGACTGGATGCTGCACAGCAAACGTTCAGTTCGGGGTTGGAAATCACGCCGTCCCTTCTGGAAATTGGTCCGGACTTCGGACGAAACCCTTTCCCGTATCTTTGGAATTGAGACTTTGACCTACTTGTTGATGACTCCCCGGTTGATATACTTCTGATAGAGTAAGGTTCTTGAAGGCGAGGTTTTGGTGTTGCAAGCACTGCACAGTAGTACCCAGGGGTCTGGGATCCATGGCAGCTATGAACGGCGTTGTAAAATGCGATATAGTAGTTCCATTGATGAAGTACTGGACTTGAAATTTCCACAAAAAAAAAAAGGAAAAAAGAAAAAAAAAGAAAACCTCCCTCCCATGGTGTGGGACAATGGGTGAACTTATATATTGCAAGAGCTGCAGGGCGACTGATTACTGAACGTGTGCCATTAGAAGCACGCAATTGATAATAGTAATCACGAAGACAGACGTTATGGTTACATTTACATCAGTAATTCCACATTGATCCACAGGATCCAATATAGAATAAGTCTAAATTCCGAATGAAATCAGGTATTAAAAGTCGAAGTATAAACTTACTCGTACTTCTCTATTCATACCCACACCTTCCCATCCACACTAATATCAAACACCACGTCTCCTAATGTCAAATACACTGTGACTCTTAAGCGAAACACTCAATTCCCTTGGGATAAACGCCAGTCCCAACCTCACGCCGCAATATATATTGCTGGACCTGACTTCTCACCACAGCTTTCGGGGCGATTTGGTGCTTATCCCAGTAAAGGTTCCATGATCCGTCCAACAAGGATAGGTAGGTAGTTAGTTATCTGTCCAACCGTGAGACTTTTCACACATCCCCAGGCTAGGAGTGCACGCACCTACAACGGGGAAGTCATTTTAATATAGAAGCTAGAATTTCCCGGTTTCGTACTCAGTTCTATGGAATAAGTAGGCTCTTTCTTCGTGAGCAAAACATTCTGTTCTCCTGAACCCTGGGATTTCCTTTTCTCTCTAAATAGTTATGATAACTCGAATGCTGAAGAGCGAGAATTGGCTGCTTTTGGAAATGTAGGAGCTAGACCGCGGATCAAGTTGATGGGGTTGGCTTTACAGTGTTGAGAATACAGGTGGGGAGGCGATATGCTCGAGGGATGTAGGACCCGCAATCTCCTCCTCCTCCTCCTCCTCCTCCTCCTTGAGTTACATATCCGTCATATCCCAACTGGAGCATTAACTCATAGTGGCGCATATTGTGGGATTTGATATGGGGAAAAGAGAAAGACGAAAAAAAAAGAAGATCGGCTCGGGCACTTTATGACTAGAATTGACTCTTAGCGGGCAAAGGAATAGTGTTGAGGTCCTGGCAATAAAATGAGAGGTAAGACGAAAACAGTATCAAAGTTTGATCAATCAAAAGATTATTATTAATTATTGAAAACTATATTCCTGACCTATGAGATATCGAGGGTGCGAAATTCTCTTCTGCGAAGCTGGGCACGATTAACCTGAAGAACGCCCCAGGACATTCCGTCTCTGCCCTCCGATCACACCACTATGAACAAACCTTGAAACGCCTTTGATTCCTTATTTAATGAAGGGTTCACCTTCGTCGCCTTTTGAGTTCCCAAACAATTTCTTCTCTGTCGTATTCTATATCATCCACCTCCTCCTCAACTCCGACTTCTGGGACAATATTCTGAAGTGGGCTTTGATGTAATTCCTCTAAGAGTCCTGTTTCTATACCTTTGTTTCCAAGGAGGAAATCACCGAAATATTTGACGGCATTAAAAGCCTCTTCTCCTGTAGGGACAATATTCTCGGCAGGTAACAAGAAACCATAGCTTCCAGTATCTCTAAGTTTGATCTTGTAACTGTATCGCACCTTCAACTCGTGGTAGAACCAATCGATAGCGGATCCACCTGCTGTTTCTATTCTCGCTGAACTTGCCCCGGTCGCCGATCTTGAAGCAACCGCTCCTTCACAAGCTGACGCAACACCGTATTGTTGGCCACTCGAGATTCTGATAGCTTTTGCAAGTCCCATTCCCAATTCTTCCAGATTCTCTAAGCTTGGCGGGTCTGCCTTACATGAGTATGAGTATGGATACAAGACCTGCTGAGAATATGAATGCAAATCCAGGAAGCCTGCAAAATGTACATTGTTGTTCTCGGTTTCGTTCTTCGCCCACTCAGCTAACCGATGAGATTCCACAGCTTGAAAAGGCTCGTCGCCAGGATAACTTTCGGAGCAAGGGGTGCTATGGGACGATGTTCCGTCCCACTCGAAGCCGAATCCCCGATCCAAATCGAGGCCACGGCAGAATCTTACATTCGTCTGCTGCCTATTCTTACGCCATAAACGGTCGCTCTCCCACGTATAGACGTAGCCATCCGGGTTGATTGTGGGAATGAAGACGAAGTCAAATTGTTGGAGAAGCTTAGTAACCCCAGGCGTCTTTCCATAAGATGTTATCAACGACCAAGCAATATAGGTAACAGTACTCGTAGATATCCATTCACGAGCATGGAATCCGCCGGATATTATAATAGTCTTGCGCGGCTCGGGGGAGTCTTGAGGGAGATTGGGCGAAACCCCTACCCTGAGAGCATGGATATCTCTACCCTCATAGGATGTCCCGATGTTGATCATGCGGACGTGGGTCGTGAACATTGAGGCCATTAAGCGCATCCATGGGACAATGACTGAGAGGGGTTGGTAATCACGGAAGAAGATGTTATCGGTATTGTCCAAAGATTTGGTTCCCAAGGTTGGAGTGAATGCATGCTCGCGACTTGGAGGGAACGAAGGCTCCGTGAAAGTAATCGACGGATAGGATTGATAAATCGTCCTCGCTAGATCTGGCATTAAGTGGGAATAGGCCCTCTGTAAAGATTTTGGCAGCAACCCGAGGAGCGACGGTACCTGACATAGGCAGTTAGCACACGAACATCGGACGAGACACGCAGACATACGTCATCTTCTCTCAGATGAATATCCGCCCAATTGCTCGTAAATGCCCACACATCTAGAAGGAGATCATCTGCAGCTTTCGACAGTGCCGCCTCCTCTGCTGGAGTGGTGATATTGAATCGAAGAACTACGTCCCCGCCGTACTTTGCCAAGAGCGTGGCCGGAACCTGCGAGCTCGAGGACCGCGAGATGGAATGCGACTGCGCGGAACCAGTCCTGGCCTTTGGCGGGACCCCAAATGCCGTCTGAATGGCCGTATCTCGGATCCAGGTCAATTGTGGGAATATGCTTCGCGCTTTCCGCGGTGGATCATCATGGTTCTGGCTGGCTGAAAACTGGCCTCTGCCGGCGGACGGCCAGGGAAAGGCCCGGGCTTGGGGCACATAAATAGCAACCAGCAGGACAACAATGAGGAGTGAGCAAGAGTGGCGGGAGAGCATTGTGCAAGGCGCGTGTACGAGAGGTCGTGTGCTTGGATGAAGGGCAGGCGGGGAGGGAGGGAGGTGTGGTCGGAAAGGAGAGTAGATGGGTGGTGGTGATGGACCTTATTAAGCGGCGGGGTGATGTTGTGGTGGTGCAGGGTGCAGGGTGCAGGGTGTGGCTGCTTGAGGCTTGGACTTGGGTCGCTTTAAGCGCGATTAGGTTAGGGGGTTGTCGGGAGGACGAGGACGGAGACATACATACAGTCGGGCGGCAGGAGGAAAGACTTTTCCCTGGCCGATCTAGACTGTCACCACACGACACCACACCACACCATCTGTTATATCGCGTCTAGAGATCCTCCCAGCTCGTCAGCCTCTCTCGTCGAGGCATCTTCATTGATAGGGATTCTCTGAAGACAGCGGAAGGGCAACCTTATCTCCGTGTGTTGTGCGTATTCACCAGTCGCTCGTTTCCCTGCCATCCCCCCCCCCCTCCCTTGCATCTCACCAGCCGGCCCTCAGACCTTCGAGGAAGCCGGCAACCTCCAACACTCTTTCGTTCTCATCAGCTCAAGTCAACTCAAGTCAATCCAACCTAACTCAACCGAACGATCGAATGTCGGTCGTAGATCAATGACTACCCAGAAACAGTTCCATCATGCCACTCGTGCCGGGCTTATTGCGTCGGAGAGGGCCGTCCAGCGATGCAGATATTCGACGGCATAGTCTCTATCTCTCCCCGGAGTCGAGTAACCCCATTGTTGTCGACGGCAGAGCGAGCGAACAGATCCCGCGAAGACCATCAGCCGCTGAATTTTTATCTCCCCCCATCGCCGAAGACTCACTCCCCAAGATATCCATCGAACATGACAGCCAACCTGGAGATGCCTCCTTGCTCCCACTACCTATCCAGGATGAAAATCCGAAAACTCGTCGCTTCTCCATGTTGAAATTTCGGCACGCGTCTGACTCTCACTTGTCTACCAAAGCCCGAATTCATGCCCAAGCTCCTCCTATTCCGCACCGTAAGTACTATATCTACCCCGCTTGGTCCCATCTCATTCTCACAATGATCAGCCCCAGAGATCATTACAACAGCCCCGACGCTGGATATGAATGGAGCGCGTCCATCCAAAAAGAAATCGAGAATGCGACTTCCCGGACGGCCGAAGAGTCCAGTGGAAGGGTCCCCACGTGAGACGCTCAATGTCACAAACGAGAAGAAGGAGAGAAGGAAAACGATGTCTGAGGGGGGTCCATCGAGTAGCAAGAGTCGAGTTACCTTCGATGAACCAGAACGACCTGCGACGCACAGCAATGCCCCTCCTGCTTATGGTGATGAAGGGGCATCTACCTTGGCTCTACCCGTGAATCGACTGTCCGAATCTTCGAGGTCGGATGGTAGCTCGGCTGATCATGGAGTATATGCAACAACTACAACTACGACCCATACAATCCATACAACGACTACCTTTTTCCGTCTCCCTCGGCGAAAGAAGGCTGCTCCTATGTTCGACTTAGGGCACCTTCCCCAAAAATCCAATGCTGGATCGCTTGGAAGGTCTGCAGGGCCCCCGGGAACAGTCTCTGCTGCTGCATTAGCTCTGCAGTCCCAATCGTCTGATGATATTGCACATCATGGGTTTCCATCCCCTCTACCATCTCCGGCTCACAGCGCTCTTGCTAAGTCTACATACCCATTTGCCCCGTCAGCGCCGTTATTAAGACAAGGTTCGACTACGTCAGCTCACTCTTCTCCATCACGTGCGAGACTTGGTGCACGTGGCCGTTCGTCTACTTTGAGCTCGTTACGCAACATGCCTAGTGATGATCCCTTACCAACCCCCACACTTCAATCAGGACGGACTTCCACCTCGACTGGGAGGAAAAGCTTTGGTGACCTCTTTGGACTTTCCCACCGGTTACGTCAGAACTCCGAACCTCCATATCATGCATCTGGTCCGGGTACTCCAGCTTCCAGCGCGTCAAAGAACAATTCCCTTCAATTAGTTCGGGAGCCAATCGTCTTGCCTGAACGACACGAAGATGATACCCCTGCAAAGTATCTTGTTCGACTTGAAGAAGCTGTTAGTAGAGGCGTCGTAGCAAGCGTGTTGTCTAAAGGAACCGATCCATTCTCGCAGGCCGTCCTGCGGAGTTACATGAGAGGTTTTGGTTTCTTCGGTGACCCTATGGATATGGCAATTCGAAAATTACTCATGGAAGTTGAATTGCCTAAAGAAACCCAGCAGATTGATCGGTGCCTCCAAGGATTTGCTAACAGATATCATGAATGTAATCCTGGAATATACGCTTCTCCAGACCAGGCGTACTTTATTGCTTTCTCACTTCTTATCTTGCATACAGACGTTTTCAATAAAAACAACAAGCACAAAATGCAGAAGCCCGACTATTTAAAAAATACTCGTGGAGAAGGCATATTTGATGAGATTCTTGAATGTTTCTATGATAACATTTCATATACCCCATTCATTCACGTCGAAGATGATCTGGACATCAACGGAGAGCGAATCATTCAGCACAAAACTAAAAGGAAGTCCCTCTTTCCTCGTTCAAGTTCCGACTCTATCAAGAGACCATCAAAAGAACCTGTTGACCCTTACACTATCATTATTGATAGTAAACTCGATACTTTGAGACCGAATCTCAAGGAAGTCATGTACCTAGAGGAACATTATAGCTACCTCGGTACTGCCCCATCGCTAAACCTCCAAGACTTGCAGAAGACCTTCTTTAGGACTGGCGTCCTACAGATTGTCTCCGCAAGATCAAGGCCAGACGCCTTTATGTCGGAAAAGACTGTCACTCACCCCGAGGATGCCCATCCCGGTATTGTTGACATTAAAATCACGAAAGTGGGACTTTTGTGGCGCAAGGACGCAAAAAAGAAGAAGACGAGATCTCCATGGCAGGAGTGGGGGGCCATTCTCACCGGTGCTCAGCTTTATTTCTTTCGCAACACCGCATGGATCAAGAATCTAATACACCAGTATGAGTTGCATATCAAGCAAGGGCATGATGGCATACCTGTTATCTTCAAACCTCCGCTTGACCAATTCAAACCAGATGCATTGATGTCAACTGATGACGCAGTTGCATTGTTGGATTCTACCTACAAGAAGCATAAGAATGCCTTTGTATTTGTTCGTCATGGAGGGTTTGAAGAAACCTTTTTAGCTGACAATGAAGACGAGATGAATGACTGGCTTGCAAAGCTCAATTATGCAGCAGCTTTTAGAACATCTGGAGTCCGTATGCGAGGCGTTGTTGGCGGGAATTACGAAGGCCAGAGAGCCCGAGGGATCAGGCGTCTCGATAGCCAAAACGCTTCAACAAAGTTAGTACAGACACCTACAGGTGAGGTGACCATTGTTAGTGGCAAGATAGATGTCAAAATGGCACAGGATATTCTCGCAGCGCGTCGAGAGATCATGGTACAGAAGGTAGCTGATGCAGAAGAGAAACTTGGTATTGCACAAAAGCAATTGGATGCCCAGCTGCGGAATGCACGGCATCTGATGATTCTTGCCCCGATCCAACCGAAGACCCGGGAGCAAGTTGTCTACGCGGCTGGGAGAATGGCTGCACAGCTGAAGTGGGGCAGGATGGAAATCTGGCGTTTGAAATGCCACCGAGATATTTTAATGATGGATCTGGATGAAGAAAATACTGCAGAGATTCCGGTTCGTGAAACACCCGCTTCAGAACAAAATAGCGCTGGTAATTTACATTCGAAAACGAGCAATCTAACGCAACGAACTCCTCGAACTCCAATTGCGAGCTCTGCCAATCGACCCTCCAGCGCTGTCACCCATCAACCTGATAAGGACCATGGAATGGAGAGCATCTTTTCAACTCCTCCCCCCCAATCAAGCCCATCTAGTCTGCATAAATCACAGGCTTCGTGGGAACTCCCTCCACTGAACTTTGATGGGCGGAGTATACGAAAGACCTCTGTTTCAAGCAATCTTCCGTCAACTCCAGTGGCACCAACTGCATCTAGAGGCAGCACGAAACCTACCACACCTCCAAGTGTCGACGCCGCCGAGAAAGAAGTTCTTGAACAAGCAGGTCTCATCGAGGCGGATAGAACTCCTGATAGCAAGAGACCTGGTACTGGTCCAGATAGTGAAGATCAGGGGACGGAAAAAGAGAGGGATAAAATGGACAAAGGGAAGATTAGACGCAGCCTTCATCGAACTCTCCGTGAAGCGCATGTTCCAAATCATACTCGAAGTCGTAAGGGAAGGGACTCTGCGTCTAGTACTGGCATGGCAGATGATGGCAATTCGGACGATGTTTTGACTCGAGGCGCTGGGAGCTTCGTAGTCCACGGGAAGAAAGCTTCAGTCATTACATTTGGATCTGAACTCCAAAGTATGACTCCAGAAGAGCGCCTTCGCCTGCGTAGGCAGTCACATAAAGATGAACCAGACGCTCTTACAGCAGCGTCAATCGAAAACGAATTTCGATCAACTCTCTCCGAACCAATTGAGTATCATGAACGGCATGGATCAGCGGCAACTGCCAGTACTGCAACTGCTAGGAGCTTCAGGGATCTCCACAAAAGACTCTCGATGCATAATTCACCAACACCTGTTGCCGTAACATCTGATGGGGAGGACAGTGAAGTTGCCAGTTTCTCGGAAGGTCGACGGACACCTCTTCCACCAGTTGAGGACGTGGGTAGTGATGGTGGTAGCCACAAAGAGAACCAGGCTGTATACTACACACCAGAAACATCTTCGCCAATCACATCAGGATTTCAGGACACCCTTTTGGACCGAAAGGAGGATGGAAATGAAATCGGGGGAGAAAAGCTTCCCGGCCCAGCCCTCGAGACTGCTGTGGGCGCATAAACAGCTTTTATGTTATACTCTTTTCTTCTCGAATTAGCGACATGCCTTTATAGAAGTTGTTGGCGACACAAAAGTTCCTTTTTATGTGTATATTAGATTCAAAGATGGGATTTTGGCTGAGTAAAATAGTGCTCAGTTGGGCGTTGCTTGTATAAGATGGTTGTTTCTTCTTGGGTTGGAAGAGAGGGAGAGGTCTTGAGGGATATCTGAATGATTGATGGTTAAAATTGGGGCGGTTCTGTATGAGAATTCACATTCGAATCGAATTCTGTGTAATCGATCGATAATCTGATCTGTCTGACTGAGTAGTGAACCAACATAACTATAGCACACCAATTCAGGAATCATCCAAGACAAAAACTACCTAGAGGACTCTTCAAAATAGGCAGAGTGAAAAACGCTATTCCTCTTTCAGCTCACGTGTTCGTCGTCGCGTCCCACCCCGCCATAAAAATCCTTCCTCCAAATATCAACCCCACCACTCTCCAAAGATGTCAAAACCCACAACCTCTTCCAACTCCACAGAAATAGATACCCCAGCCCCGACCCTAGAGTCAACCATGGGTCCCTGCGAATTAACTCTCATCGTCGCCGCCACTAATAAAATGGGAATCGGCAGGCATGGAACTCTACCCTGGACCGGACTAAAGAAAGAGATGGCGTATTTTGCTCGAGTTACGAAGAGGGCGCATGGGGAAGTATGTTTTTCTCTCAATGGGAGGAAGGGGAAATAGGGAGGAGGGTATATAAGATGAAAGGGGGGGAATTTGGGAGGGAATAAACGCTGATTGAAGGGGCAGTTACAGAACGCAGTAATAATGGGTCGTAAAACCTATGCTTCCATTCCCCCCCAATTCCGGCCCTTGAAATCCCGTTTTAACATCATACTCTCATCTTCTGCCTCTCCTGGCCTCACAGCCGATTCCACCTCTAGCGCTACCGTTCCCTCCATTTCTGCCGCGCTCTCCCTCCTCTCTGGATCGCCCCCCATCCATCGCGCGTTCATAATCGGCGGCGCCCAGGTTTACAAAACAGCCCTGGAGATGCCAGAAGCAAAACGCATTCTATTTACGCGCATCCTCGGGGATTTCGAGTGCGATACGTATTTCCCTGTTGAGCTGGGGGAGGATGGGAGGACTGAGGGGTGGCAGAGGAAGAGTAAGGAGGAGTTGGATGGGTGGGTGGGGGAGAATGTGCCGGAGGGTGTGCAGACGGAGAATGGAGTTAGCTATACTTTTGAGATGTGGGAGCGGATGGAGGGGGGAGGGCCCGATGGGAAATGAAGAGTTAACGAAGAGATATATGTTTGGTGGGAATTGTTGCACTGTGAGATGACAGTTTGGATGGATTAATCATGGGCCATTACGGACTTGAAGGAAGACTCCGGCTGCTACGGCATGAGGCTTCGCCCACCCGGAAATTGTTGTAAGATTAGTGTAAGTGAACTTCGAGGGTTGAATTGTGAGATACATAGTTATAGATTTTCGACGGTACTTCGAAGCAATATCTATTGTCGATCTCTAGAGATTTATTGTGGATCAAATAGAAATCATACTAGGTACCTGAGTATTTCACTCTAAATTCAAGCAGCATCAATAAAAAAAACATGTTAGGTTTTGAATCATAAAGCCTGTACTAATAATCCAGACAACAGCACGTTTTAACAGAGCTTCCATCTCATGCGAAGGAAAATAATCCCATCGTCCGAATAAAAACGCTTTCTGCTTAAGACAATACTCGCACAGCCAAACAACTAAAAAGCCTCCTAATCCACTCCCAAAGAGAACCGATCAATTCATGTATCAAACCACTCTCCTGTCCCAAAACTGTCATCAATACCAAGTAATGAATGAGAAATCATCCCCCAAAGCTTTAGGGCTCGTCGAACAACGTTTCCACCCCATCTCCCCCCTCATCCTGCGGCCTCTTATTCCAGACTCTGTGGAGCGCCAGCTGCGTATGAGCTTCTATGATGGCTGAAGGATTCCCCGAAGCTCTGAGTTCGGCAGCTTGTTCTGGGGTCAGAGCTACCTTCTTCTTATATGCTGCTCTTCTCTCAATCCTCACCTCGGCGATATACTCCTGCACTATTTTAAGGCTTATCTCTTCACTTATCTCATCACCTATCTCATCACCTATCTCATCAGAACTTAGGTCTGCGATAGCATCTACGCTATAAAGTACGTCGGCTTTGGTGCAGAGCTCTTCCGCCTGCTCCCAGGTTATAAATCCTGGAGGCGGCCGGTACTCACCGGATCTTCTTGCCTCTCTCCGGGCAAGATCGATCATAGATTGATCCGAGGAATGGTGTGGGGGATAAGGAGCGTGTCGAAGATTCCTCTGTCCAAGGCCAGTAATGCTGCCATTTACCACAGTCATTTCAGAAGGACCCACGGAATTTGATATCCCCTGCATGAATTCCTTTAAGCCGGCCGGCCCTCTCAAGATCGCGGTCTGCTCGTTCAGGCTCGGTCTGTCCTCCATTTCGACGTCTGTTTGTTCTGCGTTTGCTTCTTCGGGAGGAGTGTTGGACCTGGCAGGTCGCTTCGGGTTGCGTTCATCGAAATCACCCTCTCTATTTTGAAATTAATTGAGGGTAGATAGATATGCGGGAGGGGAAGAGAAGGGGCGTACAATCTATGCTTCATCGTATTGATGTACTGATAGAAGAATGTCCCACGCGGTTCGGTCTTGCATACTTGGTTAGCAAAAAGAGTGAGAATATTAGGTGGTTTCCAGTAGGTGGGGAATAGTAGGCTTTGGATCTCAGCACCGTGATAAAAGGTTGAGAATGGACGGAATAGAGGTAGTAGGGTCGGAACCGATACTTACGGAGCAATTCAACATGTCCTAGAATGTTTGAATGTATGCATGTGCAAGTGGATGCAAATGTTGTTGCTGGCAAGAAATGGCAAATGCGATTAGAAAGACGGGCTAGGTCTTGTAGAAGGACATGGCTGGTACTACCTAGGTACCTACCTACTCCCCAAAGAGCTGTGTTCTTGCGACAAGATTCCAAGAAAGAGCGAGGCACTTGCCAGGGAATAAGAAATGTCACGGTCTTGTCAATGTAAACATACATGTATATGCTTAAGATGAGATCTTATTCGTTACTTTTCTATAAACAATTATTAATCTATAATTATACACGAATAAACATACCTCCCGGACCTACAACCCAAGTCTTACAACTTTATGCCTTCTTCGCCCGTTAACCCTTCCCGGGGGCCTTCTCAAACGGTAAATCCATCATCTGGCTTCTCCGCCTGACAACCCTCAGCTCAGACTCCTGGTCTCCAAACCCCACATCTGGAGATTGGATTTCTTCATCTGACATCGCCTCTAACCCCTTCAATGCCCTCCTTATATAACTCACTATCTGTGCCAAATGCCTGACATCTACATTCTCATCTGCTTTGAACATATTTCTCCACACCGCAGCGGCTAAAACCGTATCGCCTTTAATTATCCCCTCGTCATAAGCTGCTATTAACCCTCTCCATTGAACAAATAGATCTTTAAGGTATCTATTCCTGGTGCCTCGAGCGGTCATCTTATGGTTTACCACCATTCTATCTTCGGCGTCGTGGAAGAAGTGGTCTATTAGATGCTGTTGCCAAACCTCCATGCTGGCAGCTGGGAAACATCGAAAGCGGACGGTGAAGAGGTACATGTGTAGCATGGTTACTTGGGACCATGTGCTGAATGTCGGTTTGAGACCCAATTCTAGTAAGTCAGCAGTACTCTTATCTCAATTGCTTTGCACACAGGAGATGTATTGACTGAACCTACTCGTAAACCACCACCCTTCTCCAACCCCTAAATCCTCACCTTCCTCCGTTGCCGGTATTTCCTCATCCTTACTCGACGCCTGGGGAATGGTATAATCTGCCTGATGCGCACACTCTTTGTATAGCTCCTCGGTGAAGCCAAACGCGGAATACGTTTCTGGGTTTACGCTCCGAATTTGTTCAGTCAACTTGGTACTCGTAGGTGTAGGCGTAGTAATTGAGGAGATGGCAGAGGCTTTCCCCGGAGGTATCGGCATCGACTGTTTCATATCTGGCTCTGGAGCTCCAGCATAATTGATCGAGGATGTTGTGAATGCGCGGCGTGCAGTGAATCTTGATTGCGACTGTGACGATTAATACGCTTTCCTGAGGACATTTTGGTAGGAGTACAAACCTGGACAATTGAACGGGATTGTCGCTGTAGGATCCGTAGACATGAAGCACAGCTTTTCGAAGACATTGTCGTTAGTTAACTATTGGAAGCAATTAAATATTATTTCGCTGTTAAAAAAGTCCACGAAATTCGTCAACGTCAACACAAAAACCTGCCGGGATCTCGCCCGGATCGGGATTTCTTTTCGCCTTCAAGCTAAGCCCCCCTTTCTTATCCGAGTTGTTCTTACCCCTTTTGCCATTAGCTTATAAATTGGGATTAAAGCTCTAACTCATACAATAATAAAAATCCCAGTGCATGGCTCTTTTTCTGTATAAGCTCTTTTCGAATTTATTTTACTGTTCTATAAAATACGCATCACGTAAAAATCTGCGAAAAAAAAAAAACAAATCTTTCCTTAATCACCAAACACTAACATTGTCTGAGCCAATTCTGTAACAATAGGAAATGAGGGCTTATAACTCGTTATTGACCATTGCTTGAGCCCACGCAGGTTTTTAGCCTAACTCAAAGGCTGAAAACTGGGTGTCAGAATATCTTTGACCTCAAACTATGAATCATACATCTATGCCTTTTCTGAACTAGCTTTTACAGAAAAAGTTATTGTAGTCGTCACAGGAGGTTCGTGCATCGGTGGTAGAAAGTGGGGAGGTGCGTGTTGAAATTTTGGAGATGGGACCATGATAATAATCTGAGGAGCGGCGGCATTTTATACTATTGGGAGTAATATATTTTAATAGTCATCTCGTTCTTTATGCCGTATATGCCGGAATTATTCAGTTGGAGATTGCTAGAAAATCAGCGACATCAGGAGTATTACATATACATGCGAATATTTTATCCGAGTTACACTTTGAACAATTGAAGTAGTGGCTCATTGATAAAGAGGAGCTAGACATATAGTAAGCTATATAGTTATACGAATTACACTTAACAGTGGTCTTCCAAGAGTCAAATATAGACTGAAAGCAAGGAGTATTCGAGCGGAAGAGTAAATTTGACTACAATATATCAAGATTTGACTCCGACAAGGCTCATTCTCGGGCCAAAAGAATATGACTACTTGATATATGAGTCGATGGAAGTGAATGAGAATGGGAGTAGTATAAAGCTAGCCGTGTGATTTAGTATCTCTTCTTCCTCTTTAGATCAATACACTTGTATCTTGAATCCCCTCCATGCACCCCGTCGCATCTGTAGACTTTACAGTTCAACACAATATTTCAGATTTCTAATCAAAACTATTCCTAACAGTGATTCCGCATCATTCCCAATGGAAATAATGCTTGTATGACTCCACTAGGGCTTACATCAAGTCCCCATCGCGAAGTTAATACGTCTTCATTACCTCCCAGAGTCAACAAGCCTGATAATAGCCATTTGAAATAATAGAGGCCATCTGTAAAGCCTGCGGCGATCCAAATCAAAATACCCGACTGACCGTCCACTTCTTGTCCATACCAATCATTCATATAAAAAGAAACAAATGTTTGTCTTTTCTCTTTTGTAAGAACTTAGCTCGAGATCGAAGTTTGATAAAATCAATTATCATACACCTCACAGCAGTACCCCCTCCCCCACTTGAGAAATCAAGCATAATCCCATCAGATTTATGGAAGCAGTTGAGAGCTCCTAGTTTCGTTTTGTTTCTCAGTCAAATCATAATCAAGTTCAGGGTCAACTGAACCCTCCCCGCGCTTGATCACGTAATTGAAACCTATAAATGCGATGATAGTGGAAATCACAGTGAGCATTACCCAAATCCATACCTGAGACGAAGCGGTGAGATATTTGGTCTGTGAAAAGAAGGGCATTGCGAACATGGCCTGTAAGGTTCACCAGTCAGTTTTTAGGTATCTAGATGGCAGAGTAAAGAGTAGAACGGGGGTTGTACGGCTAAGGACGTTCCAGGCAGAAAGAGCATAGTCAACACCGCAATCTGGGGAGACATCGCGCTACTTAGTATTCAACACGAAACTAGGTCTCATTATGCCACTCACTGTTTTCATGGCAATGCTGTCCCTTTTCATGCTAATGGTAAGTAAATGGGACTGCTTGGATATTTCTTGCGAAATCTGGGCGTCTCTTTGCGCTGCACTAAGAATATCCTGCAGAGCTTTATCGTTGATGGCCTGGATCTGGTTGAAGAGCTTTTTCGAGCAGATTTGTATCAGCACTGCACTCTTAAGACATATAGTAGATAGAATGAAGGACCGAAATAGTAACAGAAAGATATTTCTACTTACCAGAGCCAAGATGTTTTGAAGCTTCCTCTCTATCTCATTTGAGAAGCTAGAGATGACTTTGAGCTTCGACGCTAGCTGCTCTAGCTTCTCCCGCTCTCTATCTATCGATAATGAGATGCTAGAGCCCAGGGCGTCATCGCCACCACTAGGGCCGTTGGAAGTCATCATATCTGGTCGATGCGTGAGCAGGTCTGATAGTATAAACTCGGTGCGCTGCAGCTCAGTTTTGTAACGGTGGAGATGGGCTGCCATGATGTGCAAAGGCAGGCTAAGGCCCTTGCTAGTATTCAAAAAGTTGGATTTCTCATCAGCGATCTCCTTCTGAAGTATCTCTTCCTGTTACTGCCTCTCAGTGCCGCTTATACCAAGGGAAAGGGGAAATAAATGAGAGTCATTTAAGTCTTGGAAGAACGTACGTGCTTGATAAGCTGTTTATTGAAGCAGAGTAGCACGCTGTTCCACCACCGCAACGCGCTCGCAAGATAGATTAGAAGAACGAAACAGGGGCTCTTCTCCAAATATTTAGGCGTTTTTTGCGTTAATGACCCAGTAATTTGCTTCAAGGGCTCCTGGGCAACAAGCCAGAAACGTTGATCGAGGAGGCTGACAACTACGAAGGTGATATTCCCAGTCCTGGAATCTCCCCGCACGAATATACCCACGTGAGATCCTCGAATGTCACTTTCGACGCCACTAAGATGGATGTAGTAGACGGGGTCCATTTGATTCTTTCCAGCTCGGCTAGCAGCGTGGATATTGGCATCCCTGCAATCGATGCGGAATCTCACCGGGAGCATACACCAGTAGTCCCAAACGTCTGAGGATAGCCGACGGAATCCAGTTCCACAAACCTGCTCGGGCTGGGCAAGAGCAACGAAGAAGACTCTCGGTATCTGGCGTATGAACATGAGGTCTCTGAAGACAGGTATGCTAATTTTAAGTCGCCTGAACTCGTCGTCGTTGTCTCTCACTTTTTGTTGACTCGGAAGGACGCAAGCGATTCCACTACGCTTGCATGAGATGAAAAAAGCCATTGCTTTCAGATTACTTAGGAAACGTACTAGATCTCAAGGCTATTCGTATTGTTCTAAATAGATATCTAAGCACTTTTACTCGTCTCAAAATCTGCTCTGCTATTTCTGGTAGCTTTTATGGTAACTTACCTGATGTCTTAAGTGGTCTAATGTCTGCTTCTCGTCTTTGAATGAGCTTTCAATGTCTAGAAGGTGTATTAACAGTGAACATTGTCTCCGAGGCATCTGCAGGCCTGTTGAACAAAGGAGCTTACCGAGTTTATCAGAGTCATTCTTAGAGACAGATATTACGTTGATATAGGTCTCCTTAGACAAAGTCTTCTCCTCGAAATCCGAGAGGGCCACTTTCATATCTTCCTTGCAGTCACTAGGAAGTGTGTTCTGTCAGCTTTCTCCTTGTCCTGACACCATAGACAGGTTTATGACTTTACGTACAGGTCGTGGTCAAAGCAGGCGGGGTCGAAAGATTGTGGTGTCTTTCCTGGAATTGCCAATGACGCGCTCGCCATAGTTGCTTAATATTTGATTTCTGATATGGGCTTCAGTTTATTATTCAAGCTTAAAACCTTAGGCAGGATAGACGAGAAAGGAGAGCAGAATCGACGCGGGAAGGGATGATTCATCTCACGACATAAATAGTTTGAACGCAACTTCGCATCCTCAACCTCCGGCCAATTCCAAACGGCATCCATCAGCAACTCGGCGATCCGAGTAGGTTACATTACAGCGAGTCAACATGCCGCATTGCCCCCCAACAGCAGCAACTCGGCGACCCCGCTCGCTAAACAAAGGGTTGCCAAGCTGCATGCCACGCTACCTCCAGAAATAAATAAGTTTACTCTTGAGGATTCTATTAGGACGGACAGAGCAAGTGCGTAAAGTATATATATGGAAAGCTTTAGTAATATATAAATCCCCAGGGGTAAACTAATTTATTTATGGAAAGAAATAGAGAAAGTCCAAGCCCCGCCACGTAATGGCTAGGCCCTGAAGATATATATTATATTTTACGATGCATGAAGAGGGCTTATTAACCAATGTGGCTGAGTGGTACTTACCCTGGTGACCTCTTTCCATGGATAAATAGGTTATTTCTGGAGATTTATATAACTAAAGCTTATTATCTATAAATTATATAAAAACAGCATGCTCATTGGTTCTAAGCCTTGCTCTATCCGTGGTTTAGAACCCTCAGGGGTAAACTTATTTATCCATGGAGAGAGGTAATCCTCGCTCTCAGTGAGCCTTGCCCTCTTCTGTACTAAATTGGTTAGACCAGGCGCTCTGGAAGGCTCTGTGAAGCTCCGGGCTGCGTTTTTGAAGGTAAAAGAAGAAGGTCAAGTGGTTGAGTTGAGGGCTCGAGTTAAGAGTTCGAGGTTTAGTGTTCTTCGTTCGCCCTACTCCTTTTAGTCTACGTGTGGTCAACTCCGTGGTTTGGTCAGAGGACGAAATTCTATCTGCTGGTGCTGGATATTTAACATCCTCCCTTCGAGCAGGTCGCACTGGTGATAAATAACATAGCCCTGCTCAGAGAGAGCTACCTACGGCACTGGGATAGGAAACCCCACAACAATGGACCATTATCAGGCCCACATTTACGATGGTAATGGTTCTACGGACTCGTCAACAATGCACAGATACGTTCCGCCAACATGTCAAAATCTATCTAATTCTACGCCATCAGCTACGTTTAGTCCTATTAACGTTTCTGCTTCTCCCGCAGCTGCATCTAATTACTATAATTCCAGCAGCCACAATATTGCTTTTATGGATTCTATACAGGTCCCCAGCCAAACGACAACCGTTCCACGGCCGTCAGAATACGTTCATTTAGCATATCAAAATCAACCTAATTCTACGCCCTCAGCTACCTTTGGTCTTGTTAACAATTCTGCTTCTCCCGCAGCTGCATCTAATTACTATAATTCCAGCAGCCACAATATTGCTTTTATGGATTCTATACGGGTCCCCAGCCAAACGACAACCGTTCCACGGCCGTCAGAATACGTTCATTTAGCATATCAAAGTCAACCTAATTCTACGCCATCAGCTACCTTTGGTCTTGTCAACAATTCTGCTTCTCCCGCAGCTGCATCTAACTACTATAATTCCAGCAGCCACAATAATGCTTATATGGATTCTATACGGGTCCCCAGCCAAACGACAAACGTTCCACGGCCATCAGGATACGACACTCAGCAACCTCCTTTCAAGTTGCCAAGCCCACCCCAGTCGAACCACGAACAGGAGAAAAGCAAGAAAAGCAAGAAAAGCAAGAAGAGTAGTGCCCGTAAGAATAAGGCTGTTCCTACAGAAAAGGCCCCGAAATGGATGTGGTACTTGCTAAGTGAGCACTATCTATCTATTTGAGTTCTATATAACCCACTAACTTTTTCCTCAACAAGCTTAGCACAAGTACGTAATGTCTCTCTAGTAGCACCACAAATGCTCACAGCACGATAACATTAAATGGCACCACGGGAAAGGAGACATTTTAGGTCGCCCGTTAAAAGTTGATGGTTTTTAGCTGGATGATTACCAGACCTGAGTCGAAGGAAGTGGCGTGGGGTCACGTGAGACACAGTATAGGGTAGTATGGTGATTCTTGCAAGGAAATAGGTTATCTAAGTAATCATAGTTGTGGAAGCGACTATGTCGACTGTGTTGAATGAAGGGGGATATATCTGGAATAGTTATAAAGCCATGGTACTCAAACTGGAAATGCCAATGTCGAGCCTCGGTACGACGGTGCTGAAAAGGAGGGTGAATGTTGATTTTGGAAAGGCCGCTCATCCGCAACAGTGCTTTTTGTATTATAAGTACGGTATATAGTATAGATCACGTCCTTCATAAGGACTCTCCGTATGTGCGATTCCCTTGGAAATGTCCAGATGATCAATATAAATGATAGTCGTCTCGATACGCACAACTTGGCATAAAAATACGTAGTAGAGGCAACTCAACAATTAGCGTGCATCAATTCAACTTTGGAGACAAACGGGTTCGGGATTCATCATCAAGCAGGCAATTTATGAACACAACGATTGACACTTGTCTCTAATTTTAAAAATCTCTACGGAAAACAAGCGTCCCATCTACGTAGGACAGATATTCTTACCGAACTTGGAAAGAATTTCAAATACAATTCACATCTCTATACTTCCCATCATTTCTAGCATCGATCCTAGACCCACTCGTTGAATTATCCATACAGAGTAGTTCAAAAGTTGTTCCAAGAACTTCTATCTAATGGTTCTGAGTATTAGAGAGAAGAACTTTGAACAAAACCGAAGGAAAAATCTGAATGAAGGTAAGAGCAGTACATCCACCAAGGTCACCAATAATACCAGTCAAACCACCGACAAATGTACGAGCTGTGTCAGAAGGAACGGTGAGAGGCCGGCTATTTTTTGGGATTGGAAAAAGGCATTTCATCGACTACTGTCAAACCGACCTAATACAGCAATTACCATTCTGTCGATAACAGATTTCTCCTTGTCGGATTATTATCGCTCTCATTATAATATAATCGTCCTAAGTCATGTACTTTAGAAATATCTCAACAAAGCTATGATACTAAATGGAGTAAATTCATTTACATGTCAGGTCGGCACTTGCTGACATGATAAAGATCCTGCGAGAGGAGTGATTGAAACGCAAAAAATAACATACACTGGGCCACTATGATACAACGAGAGCTCGGATACAATATATCGAGAACCTAGTCCTGACGAAATACAATACGTTGAGATCCAACGCCTGAAATTGACCTTGCATGGGAGACTCTCCTAGACGGTAGGAATTATCCACTCGCTCGTGAATTCTAGCTAGCTATCAACTTAGGCCAATACCTTGTGTTGAATGACAGAAGCATCAAAGATAAATGATCCAGTAAAAATAACGGGATACTATCTCGCAGAGTAATAACCATCAATTTTGGTGGAAAGTCAGTCGCTTAAGTATGAACAGAGTTGAAGTCATGCACTCTCACCACTGTCTGGTCGGCATGCTCGCAGTGTTCTTGCTGGTCTTTATGATTGATTGTTGCACAGAATCCCATATGCCAAGCCCTCTATCCAGAATACTACTCTGTGCACGATAAGCATAAACGACACCTGTACCTTACGCCTGTATGGGCAACATATGAACGTAATTTTGATTGGCACTTCCCAAATACATACTTGTCGGAATTGGGATGTCTTGCGCAAATGGTATACGGAAAGAGGAGAAATGCATGGGTATTCAAGGTGGTGGTACATAATTGGATCCGTCGATGGGTTTGATCATCTTGTGACTATTTGTATTTCGAGAACGCTAAGGAAGCATTGGTGCCACCAAATCCAAAACTGTTGGTCAGGGCGACTTTGACTTCTTTTTCTTGTGACAACAAAGGCACGTAATTGCATCTAAAAGCGTCATCCAGACTTTGGAGGTTCAGGGTTGGCGGAAGAAGGTTCTGGATATTGTTAGTTTGATCTCCATTTTAGGAAAGCAAAACGTACCTCTTTCACTGCCAAGATCGAGAATATAGCCTCGATAGAACCTGCCGCCCCCAGAAGATGCCCAATTGCGCCTTTTGTACTACTGACTGAGATCTGACTGGCACTTTCAACACCTTCGTCTCCAAGCATCAATGCTGTGATTGCTGCATTTTCAGCGGAATCTCCCAAAGGTGTACTTGTCGCATGTGCATTGATATAGTCAACATCCCTTGGCGGAGTGCCAGCATTTTTCAATGCCCTCTTCATTGCTAAGAGTGGCCCATAGCCGTCTTCTTTAGGCGCAGTCATATGAAAAGCATCTCCACTACAGCCGTAACCTCGTACTTCAGCATAGATTTCAGCCCCACGAGCCTTCGCGTGTTCGAGCTCCTCCAAGACAACAACACCTGCACCTTCTGCAATCACAAAACCACATCTGTCTCGATCAAAGGGTCGCGAGGCCGAGGAAGGGGAGTGATTGTACATGGTAGATAGTGATCTCGATCTGGCAAAACCTGCAAGAGCCAAAGGATGGATGCAAGACTCAGACCCACCAGCTACCATGACATCTGCATCTCCAAAGGCAATGAATCGTGAGGCGTCACCTATCGCATGCACTCCAGTAGTACAGGCAGTCGTAACAGTATGGTTGGGGCCTTGCAGTCCATATTTCATGGATATATGTCCAGCAGCCAGGTTGATGAGTAATTTGGGAACAAATAATGGCGATACCCTTTTGTATCCCTACACACATGTCTCAGCAAAACGCTTCAACCCAGAGATCAATTATAGCCTACATCTCTATCATATGCTATGCTGGTATCATAGACCTCCTCGAAGTTACCAATTCCGCTTCCAAGACACACACCAGTCATTTCTTTATCCCTCTGTTTTTGTGGTTTCCACCCAGCATCTCTCAGAGCCATGTCTGTCGCTGCGATTGCATATTGTGTAAACTTGGCCATTCGACGTTCCTCTCCCTTCTCAAGCCAGTCCGAAGCTTGCCATTTTCCTTCACCCTTACTACCCTTAGGCACGATACCGGCTACGGTGCTAGGAAGCTCTTTCCAGCGTGACGCCGGCTCGAGATGGGCGACGCTGACAATACCACATTCACTAGCTAAGAGGCGATTCCACGTCTTTCGAATACCCACACCCAAGGGGGTAATGGCGCCGAGGCCTGTCACTACCACTCGTCGCATTGTTTGGCCATTATGATTGTGTCGAGGTTGAAATTAGAAAGCGTACGGAGGTGAACGGATGTTGAGCTTAGGCGCTAATCCTGATTAAGACTAGTGCTAGAAAAATGTATCTCTAAACCTCCCCCTTATTGTTGAAATCAACATGTCTGGCTAAATGAAATACTAATTTTATCTCCCTAGTAGATCTGCTATGATCTTTACCTATCCACTTCCACCTTTATGCAAGTACTCCAGCCCCACATTACGCCTATCAATCTTTCTATCCTATCCCTCGAATGACTTCTCAGAATCGGGAGAAGCTGCGTTGGACGCGAATGAATTTCACGTTTTAGGAATGAGTGTTAGAGCGACAGACCTATTCTGCGTGGGAACTATTTAGCTGAGTTTAAATCTAGAAGATATTTCGAAAGTTAGTGTCCATCTATTCAAATGTTTCCGGTGAGCCTAAAAAAAAAGTATAAACTTTCGATTCAAAATAAGCAAGTCCACTTTTATTATTTTTTTGGTAATATCGTCTATCTATACATAGGCTAGTCTAGTGTCTACATATATTATAGCTGAAATTGAGGCTCTAGTAGTTCAGAATTGATTGTCTCAGCCCCTCGACCTGAACCCCAAAAAGCAAGCCCAAACATGGAACCATAGACAAGCTGGTCGACCAAATGAAGCTTCGCCATCTTTGTTAAACGGTCTTCTATTCCACTAGTTTTTACTGTTGACATTCCCCGAATGATATAGAAATTGAGGTTCCAGACAAGCCTGTCAATATACGGCTTAAATTCTTGGAGCCACATGCCCTTGCAAATCAAAATGAAGCACAGCAAAACAGAGGAAGCAGCCCAAATCCTACAGAGTATACCAAGAGTTCCGGTGCTAATGGAGCCGCTTTACGAATCGCAAACCGGGCGACTCTACTACGATCAGCCGATGAGAAGTTTCCCAAGGAAATACAATTCCTGCGCAAAATCTGTTATCTACTGGGAGTTGATTTAACAAAAAGCGAATTCGTTTTAATGCTATTCTGCAGCTCCTGGCTATTATTATATTTGGTATCTTATTTGGCTTATTTGCTATTCTAGCCTATATCGTCAGTGTAAAAGCGATCAAGCAAGCCTCGGAGGCTCATCAAAATAACTCTTATTTCTCTTTGTATCTCAAGCAATTCCGTAAGTCTGTTGATCTTGTATCTCGACATCCCACGCTAATCATATGATACCATAGACAGATACGTATGGACCGTGTCTACGGTCAATGGAACAGGCAGCTCAAGTATTACCTTCTCTTGCGGTAGCCGTCATGGGCCCGCCCCCTCCCTCTTCAACTGGAGGTACATCACTAGCAACCCCATCACCAACAGCAGGATTAAGCGCAAACGGAAAGCTTGGTATAGAGCTTGGTCCTTCCTTAGGGCTGATCTCTCTTCTTGTTTTTTCTGCCTCAACACTATCTATTTACAAGCACAATTTCGGACGGTTTCGGGGATGATCAGAGGGACCGTGAGGCTCTAAAGAAGTTGGACTTATGGCGATTTTCTTTGCGTCCTCTTTGTTTGGAAATATTTGCAATACTTGCTTTAATTTTTGTGTGTTGGATTGATAGAATGTATGCCCACCTGGCATTTCTTTCTAAGCTAGAGCTATTCTCTCTTGGATATAATTTATCGAGTCTTCTACCAGTATTTAACTAATTCTTAATTAGAAATGTCTCTTAGCCCTAATTATAGTCCAATAATGATTCGCTGGCGCTCTTAGACAGAGATCACGGGTCAATGGAAGGGTGAGGAGGAAGAACTCACAGGCTATCCATCACGAATTGGATCAATATCAAACATCACAGAAGCTGGGTTTACAAAGCTAAAGCCTCTAATATCGCTTAACGATCACAAATCTGCATTACGATCCTCCTATAGATGGTCCTAGTGAGCTGGTCGCTGAGAGTATATGCTCTAGACAATCGGTCCTGTATTCAATAATTAACTCCTCCAGGAAACGTCGTGCACAACCTTACTAATGCGGGAGAGGCGTCGTTTATAAAATTAACTAGACAAATGGTGACTTATGTTGACGATAGAGAGATTTCGGATATCGTGACTTGAACAACGTCATCTCTTTCAAGGTTGTGGAGAACTCAATTTCACAACAGGTCAATATTCTCAGAGGACAATAACTATCACTGAAAAAGAAATTGTGCGCAAAGTATTTTAAAGCAAAAAGAGTGGAAATAGCTTTATTATGGGAAGCCGAAGTTCAGCCTAAAAACATTGACGGTCCGTCGGAAACCCAACGACAACTTGACTTTCATCCAATAACGAGACCCTACCAAAACAATTTATCCGGACGGCTTACAGCTTTACGTATGGGGTAATCGCAGTAATCGGAAAGCTGAAGGCTTTTGAGTTAGGAGCACCGGAAGCAAATACTAGACTGGGCTAAATGGATAATCGACCTCGATGACGGCCCTTACCATCAGGGAGGTAGGTATATAAGTTCCTAGTCCTCCCTTTCCATCTCTATTTCTGCATACTACTCTCAACCACCCTGTACCGCCATCCTTCACCGTCCACCAACATGTCTTCTCAACCTTTGGTAACCCACGTCTACACGGCGGACCCCTCAGCACATGTCTTCAATGGCAAGCTCTACATCTACCCCTCACACGACATCGATGCTGGAATCGAGGACAATGACCACGGCGACCAATATGCCATGAATGATTACCATGTCTTCAGCATACCCACTCTCTCTTCAGTCCCCGCATCTGCCCCCGAAGTCACAGACCACGGAGTCGTACTTTCGCAATCTGCTGTGCCTTGGGTGTCCAAGCAGCTCTGGGCTCCAGATTGTGCTTATTCACCCAAGACTGGGAAATATTATTTGTATTTTCCCGCGAGGGACAAGGATGGCGTGTTCAGAGTCGGTGCTGCGGTTGGCGATAAACCGGAGGGACCGTTTGAGCCGGATCCGGAGCCCATCAAGGGCAGTTATAGTATCGATCCGGCTTGCTTCGTTGATGATGATGGAGAAGCTTATTTGTACTTTGGTGGAATTTGGGGTGGGCAGCTGCAATGTTGGAGCTCTGGGTCGTTTGACAGGAGTAAATTCGATAGTATGGAGGCAACAGAGGGAGATGCACTGTTCCCTCGAGTGGCAAAATTGAATGCAGATATGCGAAGTATTGATGGAGAAGTGATGCATGTCGCACTACTAGGAGCAGATGGTAAACCGATCCCAGCACATGATCACGAGAAGAGATTCTTCGAGGCGGCTTGGCTGCATAAGTATAAGGGCATATATTATTTCAGCTACTCGACTGGAGACACACATTTGCTTGCCTATGCCACAGGAGATAGTCCCTTGGGGCCGTTCACATACAGAGGGACGATTCTGGAGCCTGTTCTTGGATGGACCACACATCATAGCATTGTGGAATTCGAGGGCAGGTGGTGGCTATTCCATCACGACGCGAGTTTGAGCGGTGGAAAGAATCACTTGAGATGTGTCAAAGTTAGGGAGATCTTCTACACCGAGAAAGGAGAGATCAAGTTGGAAAAGTAGAAGGGGTGTTATCAGTCGAATAAATCCTCTTCACATTGACTGCCCTATGCACTTATGGAGCAATCGACCATATACCTAAATACCTAGGTAAGACAGTAAGTAGGCTTCAATTTCCAGGTTGCCTTGTCTATCTACGTCACATGACAAAGGGGGCACCTGAAGCTTCCAGGCTTTGTTTTTGTTGCACGTCTTAAAAACGAAAGATTCCAAATTTCGATGCAGCACGCCCAGCTTTTTTTATGGCTTCAGGAAATTTGCATTTAGAAAGGTCTTATTTCAAGGGATGTGCATCGGGGTTGCGCTCTTGGAAATCTGTAAATTGGAAGTTTTAAGATATGCAACAAACAATCTGGTGCGTCTTTGGGCGGAAGTCACGTGCCATTAACTCGCGGCTACTTTACGAGACTATAAGTACCAATCCAAAAGGCGATCAATTTGGAGAGGGAGGATATCCCCTACCACAATACTTACTTACATACGTAGCCGTAAAATAGTCTCTTGTGACTTTGGTGATAATGGCGCCCGTGTTTCGTCAATTTGGGTTGTCTGGTATCTCAGGAAAGGGGGGATTGCGATTAAGCGAACCTCACGAGCACGCAACCCAATGATCAGCATGAAGAGAGTATAAACAGTAAGAATTTCCAAATCTTCAATCATTCATTCAATTCATCATAGGAAATCGATGTCCTCAACACCCTCTCCGCCACTAAATCGTATCGCTCCCGTAATCTGGGAATACCTATAGTCGGGAATACACTTAATCAGGCTCTTCCAGTTTAAGGGGTTCCCTAATGCTTACGAAACAATAATTGCGTGATGCCCAACCAGACGTGCAACCAAAAAGAGCGAGAGCTCATACGATCCATGTGATTGCCAAGTAGGCTGCGCGGTGGGGCCCTGTGGGCACCCATTTTCGCTGTACAAGGTTATAAATTTTGCTGATTAAGCAGGTTTATTAAATGTAATTAGTTAAAAAATAAACTTAAAGAGGACCAGGAACCCACCGAGCGGGGATCCTCCAAGCAATTAAAGATCCGCCCCACCCGCGCAGCCTTATCAATGCTAAGCTTTCCTCTCGAGCTCGAACATCATTGCTCCAGCAGCCTACGATATCTACAATACCTACGTTCTCAAACACCATGGGTGGAGGTCCAGAAGTCCCTCACCTCCGATCCCCTCAAGGACAGGGCCTCGGATCCGAAGCAAGAGCCAAGCCCCAAAGCAAGAAAGAATTTACAGTCTTAGTGACAGGCATGGGTGTGAGTAGGCAAGCGCATCAGATTCCCCCGCAAGACGCAAGATAAGACTGAATTGAAACACGGAACCAACCCTTCAGCGCCTACTCTACACATCCCATGCGCTGACACCATCCAGCCTTTCCCCGATGGTCAAGGCGGGCGCTATGCCGCCGACGACAACACGTCCCATCTCGTCACCAAGCTCCTGCCCACCATCCTCCCCGCAACCCACAAGTCCAACCCCACTTCCCTCCCCATCCGAATCCTCAACCCGAGCGCCCCTACCGGCAAATACGTAAAAACCGAATATGCCTATATCCGGACCTACATCCAGGCCATGTACGACGAATATGGAGATGAGCTGGATGCTGTAGTGCATCTGGGGATGGCAGATGGGTGGGAATGGTATTCGGTCGAAGAACGGGCGTTCAATGAGAGGTTCACGAGTAGTTGGTGGAGCACTAGGTACGGGGAAGAGGAGAAAGAGGGCTATTATCTATTCCCTGATGATGCGGGGAAGACGGTTAGGGATATTAGTGGGCGGGGGAAGGGCATTTGGGATGAGATGCCGATGGGGCTTGAATCGAGGGTGAATGTTGGAAAGGTGGTGCGCGATGTGGTGAGTGTTCTGAATGATGAAAGCGAGACTAGCGTGCAAGGAGGAGAGAAATTAAAGGTCGATGTGATCCCTCATTTCGAGGCCGGGTTTTATGGATGCGGCTTCATTTACTACGAGAGTCTGGCAACGTGCCGGGAGAGAGGCCTTCACACGAAGTCGTCTTTTGCCATATCCCGGGTTGGAAATCTCCTGAGCGTCTTGAAAGAGGCGCTGATGTCGTGTGTGCTGTTATTGGGGCTGTTCTAAACAACTGACTGAGATATTATGTTACTAGTACAGTAAGACCCTGGACATACGAGTAGGGATTGTTCCTAACCCCGCCATTATCTGATTATTTCGAAGAACATTGACACGACAAATATTTATATAGCATATATTTGCAAATCCGAGTTTATTATAGCTTGAGAAAACAATTGTAGTACCAATATGTTTCAAATAATGAGACGATGCTGATATGCTTTCACAGTCTCATGGAAATTTATCGACGATTAACTTCCTCCAGCCTTCCCACTCGTGACTTCTGGATGTAAAGTCTTCTCCCCATAAATAGGCAATTTAGTAATATCCGTCGCGAGCGTCACTATCTCATCCTGGACCAGGATTTGCAAACCAGGGACTTGTGCATTTGGGACAATTGTACCGTCACTCTATATTTCATTAGCAAGCAATTCCCAACTCACAATGTCTTGGGGGGGGGGGGGGTTGGAACAAATAATACAGCTCACCTTCTGAACTCCCCAAACCAAATTCTCTGTTAAGTATCCTACAACGTTATCCTCACTCTCTATGTCCACACCAGCAGTCTCTAAATTCTTCTGCAATGAGATCTCGTGATGAAACACTAGATCTGCGGCTCCTTGTCCATCCGCAGACGGTGGCTCCAGAATAAAGAAGTCGCCAATTAAATTCGCCGCCGTTTTCCATGCTCCTCCATCAGAGGGTTGTGCGCCGAGGAAAAGTCTCACGACATATGTCCCATTCAATGCTCCACTTGATGCTTGGATAGCAACCGACCACGCTCTACTCTGTGCCACAATGTCTCTTCTATCTACTCTAGAAGAAGAAGAACGTTTCGTGAAACTTCCATTGGGATTATAAAGCGCATTGACCTGCGCCGTAACGTTCCCGGATAATTCAGCAGGAGGAAGGATCCAGTCCTGGATTTCTGGATATGAATACCCGAAAGCACTTAGATAGCGAGACGAGGCTGAGGTCCAGGGTGTGGTGCCATCGGCGGTGTAGAAAGGTGTTAGTGGACTGTTCACTTTATCGGTTGTTCCAACGGGAACGGTGAAAGTACCAACTTGGTCCACTTCGGGGAGGAGAAAAGTGTCCCAGTATATTGCTTGCCATAGTGCTATTTGGCGGTCGACATTGGCGTGATGAAGCCAGCTGCCATTGTTAGAGAGAGGTATCTTGAAGCAAGGATTGAGGAGATACATACAAGATCGGATCGAAACCCGCGAAACTTAATTGCGACATATGCCCATACTGGCCCCCAATTGCCGAATGGACGGCCCCGTGAGGCTGCTCAAAAGATGGACCGGGAGATATTTGAGTTGCCATGTTATAATAGTCTGGGGATTTTGCGAAAACATCCCACTATTACGATCAGTCAAGATGTCTTAGGTTCTGAGAGAATGAACATACAACTTGCTCCATAAGTGTTGGAGTGATTCCAGCTAACTCATCGTTCACCTGGTCAGGTTGCGAATTTCCATTGATAGCTTGATCTGGAAAACGTAGCGTGATGGCATCCTGAGCGAGATCTTCATCTATGCCACTGACATCGCGCCCGCTAGTTGGAAACCAAGCCGAATTCAAAGGGTATTGTTGGAATTGGTAGAAGTATAGGGGGTTATTGACGGTCTGTAATCCCGTAGGTGTGTTGATTTGAACGGTGGGTTGGCTCACAACGTCCGGTAGTTGCATGACCGCGGCCCAATCCCAATATGGAATCCGGAAATTGTCTGCAGCAGTTTGATAAAGTGCGGAGTTGTAGGTCTTAGCAATTGTTTGGACGTAACTTGCAAGAACTTGCTATATGGCATTAATATCAGGGTAGTGGAGGACTCGAATTTCGTACCTCGAAGAGTGCCAAGTAGGGACGGTGCCACGTAGCAAATAGGACACTGAAATGAGTGCAATATCCAATTTTTGGAGCATTGGGATTCCGAGAAACGTTATCCCAAGGAATATATGGCCGGCCATGGATTCCTGAAAGTGTTAATTATTGATAGTACTGTAGCACCTAGATATAACAATTATTTTTGACTCGCGATTGTCTCGTTATTTTAGGGACATCAGTATTATAACTATTTTGAGTTATAACAAAACACGGATACAGGAATGTTAGCTGTAGTAAATGGTACCAATGTCTAGAGGATATCGAGACAATCGCGAGTTCATAAGCGATCGTTATATGCAGGTTCTACTGCATCGACAATCCCGTACTTACCAGCTATTTGAAGCCAAGATAGCTGAGCATCCTCCGGGGCTTCTTGCAATTGGGTAAGTGCTTGGATGTAGAGTGACCTGTTAAAGTCAATTGGTGATGTCTATGTAAGACAAGAAAGAGGTGTAGTACCAAGTTGGAAGATCATTTTGGAATTCAAGAATCTCTCGTCGGGGAGGTCTTGCTCCAGTATTTGTATCCACACCTGTGTGTACCCCAGTTACTGGGTAGTGAGCAAAAACGATCTGGATATACACAATGAACGCGGCAATCTGGCTCAACGGCAACACTTGATTAAAGAGCATCTTGAAATGGGTCGAACGTCAACAAAATACCAGTCAACATCCTGGGGCAACGCATCTTTTTATGCCACTATATCAGTGTCGCAGAGCAGCTACCAGAGCTGAGATGAGAGTACAGCATGTACGGAATGCAGCAAAATACGAGCTGACGCTCGGTTTGCTTGGTCCAGTACATCCTACCCAGTCCTTGGGACCTATGGAGTTTGACTCTATATTCGAGGCTGAATAGGGCTTGGGATTTTGGATTGACCTCGGGTTCGCTGTGAGATGGATTGTGCAAACTGCTGAGTCCCATTGGGAAGGACGCCTTTCAGAATTTCGTTTTCTTGCGCCTTCCACACCACCAACGAAAATGGAAGCCTAAAGACACATTAACCCTCAATCCCATGATTATCTCTGATTTGAGTATGACAATGTCACCTCATCAGCCTTGTAACTCTTTTTATATCGTGGGAGAGTTGTGCGAAAGATCTTAGTAGGACGATTGATATAAATATAGCCTCGGACATTATGAATTCGGGCAGTAGATTGGAACCAGAATGCCACAAGAAATGTACGCTTACATCTGTTCCAGTCACTTAGTTGGATCTAGAATGCAAAGGCCTTGTGATTGGGTCTTCTGATCACATATTTGATTGGGGGAATAATCTCGTTTGGAGGTCCGATTAACGTGGGACAAGATGCCAGAAGAGCTGAAATTATTTCGGACCGAGGAACAGGATGTAGAGCTCGAGATGATACAGAGGCTGAATCGCAATACCATCCGAATAAGTATTGGAAGTACAGTTCGAATGCAAAAATTCTATAGGGGACAAATGAAAGGAGAAAGGTTTCGGCGGCTCAGTGTACCGCGTCGAAATATAAACAGTGGAAATGAGCTTCAACAGCAAATTCCCAGTCCTTCTACTTGGCATTATTGAGTAAGATAAGTGCCTATGAGTCTCACATTTATTATCTATCCCGAGAATATCTACAGTATATGGGTGGCAGTCAGAAAGTCCCGCTTATATTCCTTTTTTTGTGATCTTAGAAAGGGCAGACATCATTTTGTTGCCTTCTCCCTTCTATTATTTATATTCTATTTCCCGTGGTTTGCAGGGTTTAGGCATTCTTTCGATTTTGGAAGTTTTCGGCCCTGCCCCCCTTTTAATATTTATTAACGCCTTTATGTTGCTATGCAAACCTCAATTTTGCCTGCGGCCTGCCGTTAGTTGACTTCGTAGACTTACCAGAAGAAATGGCCCACTAAAATTCCTGTTAGTTGAGGCCCCTAAAAGCAACAAAAAGTTGCGCATTATCTAGAAAATATGGGCTTTTCAAGTTTAGCACAGCGCATGCACATCCCGAGTTTCTGACATGTTGTTGACTAGATCATATCTCCGGCGCTCCACGATTGAACCGAAGGGGAGTTGTTCTTCCTTAGAGAGGGGAGGGCCTGGTAGATCGTAGAACGTTGTAGTTGTATTTACGATAAGAGACGTTGTTAGTTTGGTTAAAGAGAACTATAGAGGAGCTGAAGTTCTCGTGACAGGAGGTAGTTATCTATCTGGTAATATTCTTCATATCTTGCGATCAACCACAAGCCGCTAGAATGCTCGGCCCTTTAATAGATATAAATCTATAAGAGTGGTCAAATTGGTTCTCTACGTGATTCCAGGATTTCTAGAGCGGCTTCAACCAAGTAACTACTGCTTGTCACAAGAGTCTGCATTCCATTTTCTTGTATTCTAACTTTTACCGCGAAGTCCACGGCGTCTCTAACACTTGATTTAAGTGAGATCTGAGCCTTTGAGTCGACCGTCTTCCAAGTAGCAGCACATATATCTTGCATCTCTTCCGAAACCTCGAACAAGTAGTTGTGATAGAGATCTCAAGTTGGAATTAACAACTATTAATACAATGAACCGGTGTTCGATACTTTTGCTTTCTTCCATCTTGCAAAATATAACTTACCGCATTTGTACACCATTTGTCAACAAAGATCTTGCAATTTCACGGACAAGGACCTGTCCATCTCGCTCCGAAGCATGGCTGAAGATAAGAGCCCGTGGGACATCACTGGGAATATCAGTTGCATTGTACAAGAATATTAGGCATCGTACATACTTCACCCCCACCGCGGTCTCGACATACCATTTGGCAACTACCGATAAACTTAGCTGGTTATGAGCTGAGTCCAAGAATCGCTGGCAATTTGAGCTGGTGATCTGTTCTATCCCACGAGATATATCCTGTGAAGTTATATCCCAATCTTTTTGCGGCGCCTTCTCTTATAGAAAGATACTAGCATTTAAGGTTTTGAAAATCGCCGACTTATGCTAAGCAATACTTCAATAGTTGAGCCAAGCGTACCAACGTGGTCGATACCTAGTCTTGTGATTCTTACAACATTAGGCATTCCAATATTTGTGGCATCATGGGTTCCGCCACTGTTTGTCTCAAAAATCGCCACATCAATCTATTCAGACAAAAAAGAATGGAATGCTAGGAGCATTACGATTTGATGTCGTGACCTATAAATTCCCGCGCTTTGGTATGCGTCATTTTGGAGCTTATCCCAAACCTCAAAGAAATTCTTGGTGAAAACCACCTCTAATATTAGGTTAGAATTAATCCGAATGCTCTCACGAACAGAAATCAAGAATGGTGTGGTCTAGAGACTGGTCTTTTCACCATGTGCTGGGAGAAAGCAATTTGTTAACATACATGTGGTGCCCTTTCCTTTTGTCCCAGCCACATGTATAGTATTGGGACCATCAAGGTCGGTATCCTAGAATTGTCAGAATCATCTCAAAACTATGATAGACAACTACTGCCCGATACCCAAGCAGCTGCATATTCTCTGCCATCCTATATAAGCTAGAAGGGCCACCCTTCTTCCCTGGGGGTTGGTTGCCTTTCAACGCACCCCGCATCCTACGATAGGAGACTGGAGCGGATTGGGCGTCCTATCTCAAATAAGAAAATAAGGGGGTTATTCTTGGCTCCTCTTACCTTATAATTTCTCTCTATTTCTGTTGAATAGACAATAAATAAATAATATAGTTGACCAAGAGGATGACGTGATTTATTCTAGACAAGTCAAATAGACAACATTGTATCTAGATGTAGGGAAATCACAAACTATTCATGGACAGCTAATATTGTGGCAGGGGAATCAGTTTCTTGGTCACATGAAGGGGTCCCGCTGGACCCCTTCACGTGACTGTTTTGTATTTATAAGGTTTCTTGCTCCACAAGTGTAAACAACTACACACATATCAATTGATTCAATTTTATTCACTATTATTACTTCACGACCATTCTACAGTTCCCTATCTGTACCCCAAAAAGGTTGGATGTTGAGAATCACATGACAATCACATTACAAACTCGCTCACCTGTTCTGTCTTGACCGAGTACAGGTACGTATGCTTGACGCCTACATCTTATGGACGGTCGAAGACCGAGTTGCTTCACCAATCCTTAGTTGGATTGGAAATCATTATGTAAGTAAGATTTATTCGTTGATATGCATTGGTACGTTTGAAGCTGACCTTCCCTGTTTCAAAAGGATGAACAGACCAGGCTTCACCCTTGAATTTTCAGAGTCACTTGAAATGTCAAGAACATCCCATTAGCTTGCAAAATTGCGGCTGAACCACCCTTGTGCGAGTCCAACCAGGCTTTTCCTTGGTTGTCACTTCATGCATCTTCGGTTGCCAACAGGCTTTCTCAGCCATACATCTTATGAAGCCTCGATCACAGGAAGCGGCTGCAGGAAAGTGATGCACTCACATCTGGTTGCCTACAGGCGCCTTGAATGAAGGTAGCTAAACCGTCATCATGACACACAAGGCTGTGGTCACTGCGGCGTATTTATTGCACACTATGAATCATATCTAACTCCAATATTCCATAATTATCAACGGGAATCTGCTTGGCGATTTGGCTGAAGTCTCGAGTCTAGGCCATCATGAGCTCTACCGCGACATCCAGTTCCGAGGATGATAGCGGAAGGCGGGGCATTGGACCGAATCCACCTTCACACGCACGATTCCCAAACAAACCCCAGGCGAAGAAGAAGAAAAAGCCTCTACCACCGCAGGAAACTATCGACAAAATATGGTCACAGTTTTCCGTCTCGAAATTCAGTAAGGCTACAGTGATACTACCGTTTGCCACGCCCAACAAAATCTCGTCGAGGAAACCCACCGATCCTCCCATACCTGTCCCACAGAACCTTCTCGTTTCTGAAGACTTCGAGAGAGCTGTACGAGAATGCCGAGCCAAAGTACAGAAGTTGGTGAAAGAATGCAGGAGAGTCAATATGCGATACCGAGATCCTGATTTCGATATAGACTGGGATTTGAAATGGAGGAAAGGACATTGTTTGAATGGTCTAGTGGAGAGCAAGTTTGAGCTAAATGGACAAGGTTTTGGAGTCCCCACATCGATGTTTCCTAAAGCTGTGAAGAGAGTGCATGAGATATTCGATAAACCGACTTTTCTGAAGGGTAAAGTAGATCCGGCCGATGTGAGGCAAGGTTTCATAGGAAATTGCTGGTTGATGGCTAGTTTGACGGCTTTGGCAAATATGGATGTTGGACTGCAACGAATATGCGTGGAATATGATACGCGTGAGTTTCAAGTTCCTCGAGAAGTCAAGTACTAACTATTCATATAGAAATTGGAATATATGGGTTTGTGTTCCATCGAGGTGAGCGAAGATTCTTGGACGACAACTTGAAGTCGCTGACATTTTGTGGATGGCGAATGGATTATTTCAATTATTGACGATAAACTATATCTTAAATCACCCGATTGGGACTCCCCATCCGTGCAACGCCACCTTCTGGAGCAACTGGGTCGGGACGAAGTGGAAAAAGAATATCGAAAGACCTATCAAACAGGATCTCAAGCACTATTCTTCGCCCATTGCAAAGATGCAAATGAAACTTGGCTGCCACTCCTTGAAAAAGCATACGCAAAAGCTCATGGTGATTATGCTGCTCTGAGCGGCGGTTGGATTGGGTAAGCGCTAGCTATAATTCAATTTTGAAAGGGACAGGGTTGACTTATTATAGAGAAGGTGTTGAGGATCTCACAGGAGGAGTCACAACCGAACTCTTAACCTCTGATATTCTAGACACGGACGAATTCTGGAGCAAAGAGATCATGAAGGTGAATAAAGAATTTTTATTCGGATGTTCTACCGGCAATTTGGGTGGCGGTTATGGGCAACGCGATGGTATCTCTGAGGGGCACGCCTATGTTATAATGGAGGCTCGAGAATTGACAACTGGAGAACGTCTCCTAAAACTCCGGTGAGGTTCCTTCTTAATTTATATTTACAAATTTTAACGATTACAGGAACCCCTGGGGTAAAGGCAAGAAAGGGAATTGGGAAGGAGCATGGTCAGATGGGAGTAAAGAATTTACCCCTGAAGCCCAAATCGAACTGAATCACAAATTCGGCAACGACAGTGTATTCTGGATTTCTTACCTGGATTTGCTCCGAAAATATCAACATTTCGATCGAACACGTCTCTTTATGGATTCTCCAGATTGGCGCTTGACTCAGAAGTGGATCAGCGTGGAAGTACCATGGAAAGCTGAGTTCGCACAGAAATTTCGAATCGTACTGAAAAAAGAATCGCCAGTAGTTTTGGTCTTGAGTCAGCTTGATGATAGATATTTCGAGGGTTTGCAAGGACAGTATAGATTTCGGTTACAGTTCAGACTGCATGAAGTGAATTCACCAGGGGATGACGAGTATATTGTTCGATCTCATGGTAACTATTTGATGGAACGAAGTGTAGTCACCGAACTCAAGAGTATCAAAGCTGGAACATATTCTGTATTTGTTATGGTCGCAGCTGATCGAGATATCGATGCCCAGTCAGTAGAAGACGTTGTTAAGCTACAATGTAGACAGAAAATCGGTAACGAAAAACTTGCTCAAGTAGGTGCGGCCTATGATCTAGCTCATAGTAAAGGAGCCGTCCATATGAAATCCAGAGTTGAAGCTCGAAAATTACTGGACAAAGCGAAGGCCCGAGAAACTCGAATAGCGACCCGAAGAAAATTATGGGAATTAAGACAATTAAGTCGAGATATCGGTCGCAAGCAAGACAAGAAAAATAGAGAAAAGCGAGAGAAGAAAGAAGCCAAAGATGCTGCCGAAGCGAAAGAGAAGCAAGAGAAGGAGCCCAAAGACCGAGGTGTTCAAACTGAAGACCCCAAGGAAATAACACTGAAAGGGGAAGATAAAGGCGTACAAACCGAGGAACCAGCGAAAGATGTTACGACAGAAATTCTCAATGAAAACGACAAGGGGGTTCAGACAGAAGCTATGTCAATAACCACAACCCGATCAACACCTGAGACCATCTCTATGTCTTCTTCCCCGGGTCTTCATACGATGGCCGGAATAAGCTTCCCACCTCGCAGTAACCACAATCAATATCGTGGTCCACCAACACCACCACCTCGGCTCCGTGGTCGCCATCTAACATCTGTGTCTGGACCCAGAGGAAATGCCAACTACTTACACGGACGTCCCAGATATCCTCACCCACAACCTGACTCGGAAGGCGAGTCTAGCGCCTCTCCCGTGTCGGACTATGACAATATGTATAGCGATGATAATCCATCGTTGGATCCACGGGTCAGGGAATCAAATGGTGCAACGATATTAGGAGCGGTAGCTGGAGCGAGAAAGAAAGAGAGTGGCGATGAGGATGAGTCGGAGTCGTGGAACGCGATTTGCATTGTGGGGTTTAGGGTCTATAGCCAGGATGCGGACCTGTCAGTCAGTATTTGCGAGGGAGACGAGGAGGACATTGTGGAGCCGAAATTGGGTGAGAAAGAGGTGGAAATGGAGAAGATGGATGAGGAGGGTACGGATGGTGATGTAGAGGATGAAGGCGAGAAAAAGAAAGATATCTTGCCTTCTGCAAAACCCACTATCGCTACTACCGACGAGTCTTCAAACTCCGCCTCCGCCTCCGACAACCCCCCACAACCCTCAACTCAATACCTGGATACTCAATCAATCGATTCCACTCCCCTGAAAATCCCAGTCAAACTACCAATCCGAACCCACGACGAAGATAAGAAACCGTTAGCCCTGGATATAAACGCCCCGGCTAAGAAACAGAGTGGGAATAGCATCGGGTCCGCGGTGTCTGAGGATACGGTGTTAGTAACTCCAATGTCTACCTGATTTCTAAGCATTGTGGATGAGGTATTGAATGAGATGAATAGATCTAAGAATTGAACTAGGGCAATCTGATGGAGGAGAGGGGAGAGAGGGGAGGCAAGATTCAACTCATTGTTTAACGACATGCATATTTATCTCTATCCAGCTTGGACCTTTCGAGTGAGTTTATAAGTATACATACGAATAGTAAGTATCAACTAAAGCGAATTAAGTGAATATTAATAAATGGTTCTATACCGCGATATAGGTATCTAGCTATCTTATATTACACATAGTTGACATTTTTGATATTTCATACTCATTGTCTTAAAAACATCCCATCCCCCATCCCCCTCTCTTCCTTCTACATCCCTACTTCCGAGTCTAAGCAAAGCATCCCAACCCATCACCCAACATCTTCCAATACCCATAAAAATACACCCCCTCCCTACTACGCTACATAAAACATATACTTACAATTCCTACAACCCCTCGCATTGGAACAAGGAACGCTGCTTGTTGGAGTAATGTCTATCTATACGTTACACGTTAGATGGATTCTGAATCCGTGGTTGTAGTAGGGCTGGATATACGTCTTTGTGTGGTATGTGTGTGTGTGTTATTTTGTAGGATAATTTGGGGTATAGTTGATAATGGCCTGCGTGGAAAGGAAGGTTGCGTATGTTGTATAGGTAGGCCAGGTAGTTCCGGTCCCTTGGCATTGTGTTTATTAGGTAGGTGTAGAGTGGGTGGTAGGGCACTATATGATGGCGGATGCTTGGGTGCATATATAAGTTTGTTCTCGGTGACACCGATAATAAAGCAATTACCTGCAGAGATGGAGACAAGACATAGTTATAGGATGATGTGTTCCCCGCTTTTGAGCGAAGTGAGAAGTGAGGCTGCCTCTGAGGAAATATCCAATACCACCCAAATCACACGCATTTACAGAAAATGATCATGGCAAGTAAGATTTTTAATTCGGGGTATCTACCAAGCCTATAATGCACAACTGATGCACCTGAATGACCCTTCTAGCTAGCTATGCTGGAAAAACAAAACGCAACGCACACTCGAACACCAAATCATCTCCATGCCCTTAAATGCTCACTGCCAAAAACTTCGCTTACATGTCATAAATAAGGCTATGTTTTCAATTACAGTTCCAGATAACCATCACAACTTCGAGTCCAATTCTTCAAACTCGCTGATGTGCTTGACTGGCGAAGGGCCAGCACTGACTTGGAGTTTGGCCTTGAAATCTCGAACGTCGGTGATGGCTACTGGCTCGGTACCATTACCTTCCACCTTGGTGAGGACGACTTCTTCATCCTCGTCGGATTGCTTATCTTGTTTGACTCCTAGGGCTTTCATACTCTTCTCAAGCACGGCGGTGACACCGGATGGCTCGGTCTCGGTCTCGGTCTCGGTGCTAGAAGCTTGTGCAATCAGATGAACGGATAGTTTAGCTCGAGCTGGTGAAGATGGATGGATATAGTGGCTGAAATATTCAATCATATCGGCCTTGGTGAGTGCCTTGATTTGTGCGGCGTCGTGATGGACTAGGATTGTTAGCGTCATTTCTCTAAAGATCTATTTGAAGTACTTACCAAGCTCAAAGTCAAGGAACTCATTGTCGATGTGTGACCAAAGACGACCAGATTCCTGATCCAAATTCTTCAACTTTTCCAAGCGCTTGGCAATCACACTTCTCTTGTGACCTTCGAATTCAGAATCCGACATCTCCTTCAAGATCTCGGTGTATCCGACGAGGAATGAATCAATGCGTGATTCAAGGTAATCGGGAGTCTTCTCACTTTGAATAATGAATCGGTAACCAATCGAAGTTCCAGTTGAGCGAGATCCACTGAAAACAACATATCCAAGTTGCTCCTTGGTACGTAATTGATCAAAAGCTGGCTCATGAGTCATCTGGTCGAACAAAAGGGTCTTCGCACGCAATGGACGGTTAGGTGCGGTCCCGATATACAAGAAATACTCAATGCAATGATTGACATTGGCTGGATCTTTCAAGGTCTTATGGTAGACATAATTTGCTCCCGGCGGAAAAATCAGGGTTCGAGAAATTGGCCATTGATTTTGAGGCAAGATCCGTGGTTTGAGGAGATTTTCGATCATGTCAGTGACCGTCAAGGCGTCTTCTTTGTAGAGATTTCCATGCATGAATGTTTCGATGTGCATTTGACGTAAAAGTTGAGGGAAGAATTGCTGAATGTCTGCAGCAGTAAGATGATGCAATTCTGCGAGTATTTGGTCATTTATGAAACTTCGTTCGGAAGTGAGCCATCTTGTGAAGTCGCCCACTTGGTTATATGGCTGCTGAAAGTCCCAGTTCTTGAGCCCTCTCAGTAATCTCTCTTTGATAATTTCAAATCTTTCAGGTTTGACCTCGAGATCTCTCATCGTGATCAAAACCTTTTCTAAAAGGACTGACAGCTTATCGTTGTAACCAGAAATGGCAATTTCGAAACCAGACGAATGGCTCGAGACCGAGTAATCTAGGCCGGCAAGCTCAGCATCATAAGAATATTCTTCCAAAGCATCTCGCACAATATCCGAGTACAATTTAGCTTTGAGGCTGTTCTCGGCTGTAGCAGCTGGCAATGGATTTCTACAGTTAATGAAAAGATTGGCTTTGGGAACCCAGAAAGTGTCATCTTTCTTGAACCATGTGCGCACGTGATCATCATTCCGAATTAATTTGGGTGCAATCGCAGGCTCTTTAACGTCTCTTTTCTCGACCTCGAGCTTCTTGGGAATGAACTGATTTTCGTGGGGCAAATGAAGTTCTGAGAGGCGATTTTTGATAGTGCTCGCTCCTGCTTTCTTGATTTCTTCTAGTAGTTCCGCTGGAATTTTCTCGTACTTGTACTCAGTACCGTACCATTTCTCCTTCTCAGGCCATTCCCCAGGAAAATTTTGGGAAACAATGCTCATTCTAAAATTATCCGGCCTCAAGCAAGCCAGGCCTTCTTCGATTCGAGCGGCGTCAAATTTTCTTAGTCTGCTATGTCCACTCAGAAGCCACTCACGAGGAAGAGGAGTTTGCATAACGGCACTAATCTTGCTGGTGAATCGGCTGGCAGGGGTCTTCTGCTTGAATCTGAAATCCACATCGGCCAGACCCTTCTGTTCCTCGAAGATCCATTCCTGTGGTGGGGTGTCTTTGAGTAGAGAGATATACTGAAAAAGCACCTTTACAACTTCTATGTAATTCTTCAAGCCATCTTCAGTCAAGCGTACCTGGACATTAAAGATGCTGGGAGTACCCGGACAAACAGGATATGCACCTGCACTCAGCCCATTCGCCCAGCCCTTGGCTTTTATGTACGACATAATACTTCCGGGTCCTTCATGGCCAATCAGATGGCTGATATATCGACTTGGTTGTGATTCAAAAAGTAACTCTTCATCTATGAAAGGAAATGAAAGTTCTAATTCTCTCGAATCCATGACGGGCTTTGCGAAACACTGAGTAAGTAGTTCTTCTTTGCGTAACGGTTCCTCATCCTCCCACCGATTTTGTGGAAGATCCTTATTCCGTACGCCCGCAAAGAGCTCAGCCGTCCATTCCTCCAGGACATCTAATGATTCGCACCCGAGAACCACAAGCTTCATTCTATTTGCGGAATAATGCTTTTCATGAAATTCCATAAACTTTTGCCGAACATTGATCCCTCGAGCTTCCGGCTCCGTCTTCAATACCTCCAAATTGCCTGTTGAAAAATGACAATATGGATGGTTAGGATTCGATAATGATTTGTCCAACTGATGCATTCGCCATTGATCGCTCTGCAAGTTCTTCTTGTTCTCAGAATCCACTGCGCGTAATTCGCGGTCCAATGTTGAAGAAAGAAAGAGGGGGTCGATGAAAAATTGCGCGAATCGGTCCAGGGCACCATATAATGGAGAGGCCTCGTCCGGGGCAGCATCTTCGGAATTCTTTGCCGCAACCTCAAAGTAGTAGTTAGTCGATGTGGCGTCAGTATATGCGTTGGAGCTTCCGGAATGCGAGGAAAGATATTGGGAGTACGCGTTTTCAACGGGATACTATCATATAATTAGCCCCAATTCAGGTTTCTTCGAGTATGTCCACTTGTGGAATCAATTGAGCCCAGAGACGGTGCCCTGATCGAATTCCTCGATATCTGGAACCCTTGGAGACCCCGGCCTTGAGACGCCAAGCCTCAGAAAGATGAGAATATATTGTACCTTCTTTGTTCCCATGAATAGCATGTGTTCCACGCAATGTGCGAGGCCCGGTAAATCTTCTGGGTCGCTGAAATTGCCGACGTTGACGTCCATTGCGGCACTAGCCTTGTCGGTATCCTGGTCGTGAACAAGCAGCACCTCGAGCTGGCTATCTAGTCTGATAACTCTATATGATCGATCGTCGAGCGACGGTGTCTCAAGGCGGTCCGTGAGTCGCTCGACAGGTCTGTGTCTGTGTTCTCTCAAGGGACTATCCAGATTCGCCGGCGTCTGTGGTTGAGAGAGGGTCGCCATGGTGGAGAAGTTCGCAAGGGGAAGGGATTTCGCACGGAGAGAGGGGTATGGTGTATGTCCAGGTCGTACAGAGTTCGAGACCAGGGCGATGACTCGATTTTGCGTGAGGATATTCAAGGGTGGAGGCTGTCGTAGTAGTTGTAGTTGTTGTTGGAGTTGGAGTTGTTGGACCCCGGTCAGCTTAAAAGGTAAGGTCCGTTGACGCAGCTGGGGGCAACAGTGGGCGAGTCGTGAGTCAATAAGCTGTTCTGAACATCAATAGACTGTTCCAGAAAGACCACGGAAGCGAATTGAAACAAGACTGACCTTCTGTTGCGTCGAAGGCCGCGGAGAGTGGTAACCTCGCACCGCGCCAGCGATATATCTTCTGTTGGTAAGCTTAGCGGCGGGAGGAGTACAACAGCAGACGGAGGAGATGAGACGGGTGTTGGTCGTTGCCGAAAGCACCATCAGCCAAGCTGAGGATGGGAATGAACACCGGGTAGCCGGTAGGATGGAGAAGGAGGACGAGCAGGAGGACGAGAAGGAGGGGGAGGCGGGTGAGGTGGTGTACGGAGTGCGATGTCGCGGGGACGAATGACTTGTGTTGGTATGTCGTCCTTGTACCGAAACACTGCAGTGGATGTCCTTGGTACTAGGTCCTTGCTGGTGAAGGTTACCAGGCAAGTAACAGCGGTGAAACACGCACAAAGTACCTGTGTCCCTAGATCCTGGACCCTAGACCCGACCTAGAGAAGTATTCGAGGGCAAATATATCTTCCCAGCCTACATCGGGTGCAGGGGTCGTCAGGATACCTGGCTGCCTGACCAGCAACCAAAGCATATCAGGCTCACATATAGGGAGGTTTCCTTGCTTTGGTGGTCTTCGTTTCTTCCTCTCTTCTTCTCTCCATATCCAAACCTCACTTCTTCATTCCAACGCCATATTGGCTCACGGCAACCAACATTGCCTCCCTTTATAGCACCAGACACGCCTGTTCATGCCAGTAATAAGCTTTCCGCTATGATAAGTCTCGGCCTGTAAGGGCAAGGATGAGGACCGTATGCGGGGCATGGCAACGGGAAGACCACACAGGATAACCAGGATGTGTTGTACCGGCGTCACTGTACACGTGTGTGTGTGCTCCATGTGCGGTCCCCTGCCTCCAAGTGACTATGATGGCAAAGGGACCAAGGACCAAGGACCAAGGGACACTGCGATGGACCAGCCAGAGGGGTGACGGCAAGGCAAGGTCGTTGCATCCGGAGAGCTGCAAGACCGGCCTGTCCCTTCATCCAAAATGCTTGGTGGCTGTACTCTTACCTCCATACGTAGACCTAACGGCCGCCTGCAGGGAGTGCTAAGCCCGCAGTGTCCGCACTGAAATCCACCGAGCTGGGTAGTGGCTGCCATCGCCTTGTTCTTGGTTCCAGCAATCTTCTGCACCCCCACGCGTCGATGCAAGTTCCCTCTGCTTGGGATCAAGTAGGCTCATAGGTGTAACCAGCAACGGGTCATGCTCTCATGATCATAATGATGTACAAGCACCAAGTACAGAGGAGCACCGAGTCATGGTACCGGCGCGTCTAGGAGCCAAAGAAGATACCGCATACATAGGCCGCATCTATACGCTCCAAAGGATTGGGAGGTTTGGGTGGCTGCATGGAAGAGTGGGATCGCTTTACTACTAGCAGTGTCTCGCTCCTGGAACGATACACATTGAGCAATCTGGTGAATTAATCAATCTACGAAGTACGAGTACCAGACTGAGGTGGCCCATTGTCTCATATCACGCCAAGTATTGGTTCTCCCGATGAGATCTAGCACCCTATGCTAAATGATTGTGACCGGAGATACGGGTATTTCCCCGTGTGGAGCTGAAAGCTAGGAATCAACTCGAATTGTAGATATATGTATGTAACTAGCGACACACGCCCAACCAGAGGCTTATTATTATTTATCTTGACCTGATCGTTTTGCGAGCAGGGCCGTCGTCTTCTCCTTGATAATGTCTCTTGTTCTCGTTCGTTATCTGAGGGCACTGAGCTTTCAAGTGAGGACCCCCGCACATGTGGCAGGCTTTGGGAGAATCTTGCCAATCTTGTCGACCCGTTAATGAAGTTAAGCCGGCACTATTCAACTTAACTTCTTTCTTCTTCCTTTTCTTGGCTAAATCCACTGATTCTGCTCTTTCTGCGCGTCTCTTGGCTTTTCTTTCCGCCTTCAACTGCTTCACCACTGCTTCACGAGATTCCTTAAGTAGAGATTTTGTCGGATCGTGATCATAGTCATCGTCAAATTCTGTCTCGTCCTTGACCTCCTCCTCCGAATCAGACTGTGTATCTTCTTGCGAGGGATCTTGTTGTTTCTGATCAGTTAGCTTCTGGACTATAAGCAATCTCAAATATTTCAAATACAATTGAGACATTAGAGAAACGGTCTTAGCCAGATAGAAAGAGCAATAAGCTACAACCGATACAAAACTTACCTCTAAAACCCGATTGAACTTTCCAAAACTTCTCCGTCCTACCACAGCTGGCTTATTACCATCTCCCTCCTCATCCTCCTCACCCTCATCCCTCTCAACCTTCCACCCCTGACCCAAACCCGTATCCGTATCTAAATTAGCCCAACCCGTTTGCACAACCCTCAAACTCCTCCCCTCCTTTCTATCCTCTCCACTCCCTTCAAAACTCAAAACCCACCTCGTGTCGCCAGCTTCAAGGCCCTGCTTTTCAAGCGCAAGCTGTCTCTTCGTTTCTTCCTCTTCCAACGCCTTCTGGATCGCCCTGGAATCTGCTAATGCATCCACATCAAACCCCTTCCCCTGCGGACTCCCATCGGTAGCCTTTCTTCTCTTCGCACTTGGCTCATCGGGGGTAGTAGGCGAAGTTATGTTGGAAGCTGAGGTTGGAGAAGATGCTGCTGCGCGCTGCATGAATTTCATAGTAAGAAGACGGGATGATATGGTTTTGGGAGCACTGGGCTTGCTGTTTGGTGTCGCCATCTTGACTTCGTATGTGATTGCGTTTTAATTTCTTGGCCTGTGATAAGTTCATAGGCGTGAATTGAGTTATGAAATAAAAATATGAGATATGACGTAAAGTGGCAGCTCCATGGCCCAGTTTGTTCTGTTCGTTCAAAAGCAAAAATATTGGCTCCGAAATCTAGCTTGGCCTACAAATCAGTGAAGTGGCTGACTAAGCACCCTAAATTGAGCCTGGTGAGCCTCAACGCCCAACCGCATCTCACTCCACTAGGTCAATTCCAGCAATTGAAGCTCACCACAACGATGTTACCCATCACAAGGGCAAGAGCCTTAAGGGCGCTCCCTCGAACTTTCCAAATCCCGGCTAGACGAAACTATGCCAATGATCTCACTCCCAAAAAACAAGACGATTCTACGGCCCTTCCCACCGGAGATGAGCAGAAGATATCGTTACAGGAGACACCCGAGGAAAAGGTGAAATTTCAGACGTTACAGGCGCCTAATAGAAAGGAGGTTTGGTCACGGAACCAGAAACCTAGGGCACAAGCTATGACGGGGCCGAGATTTGAGCAGACTATCATGAAATATCAGGTATGTTATTGCTGCGGTCAATTGGTAGAACAGAGGGGATGGGAAAGACAATAAGGACTAATACTTTGTATAGCCATCACCACAAGCAGCTATTGAATTGATTCATAAGCAGCCTGTACGATGGACACATGAACGTGTGGTAGAATGCGATGGAGGTGGTGGACCTTTAGGGCATCCAAGGATTTTCATCAACACGGATAAACCTCAGATTTGCATGTGCACATACTGTGGCTTGCCATTTGTAAGTTCCCTACGGAGATCTCAGTTACAGCTTCTATCCTGTGGATTACACATGCAAAATGAAGGGTGCTAACGAGGTACAGGCAAATGAGCATCACAGAGCACACCTTGAATCTCTACCCGACACATCCTACCCCCTCAAAACAACGGGAGATGCTGCAGAAATTCCACAGTCTCAGAGAATCACAGATGAGGCGCTTGGTCAACGTTGAGGGTTTGATATTGTGAGGGAGCTAGAAACATGTTATGTATATATGAATGAATTGAACAATTTCATCGGGATTGAGAAGTTGAGGAGCTGAAGGACTGACTTTGTGCACTAATTACAATCCATTATGAAGATTTGTTCTTACATTCTTGCCTGGGTATCTAAATACCGTAGTTGCGGATGTCAGATTTGACGAAGACTAATTAGTGGACAAGCAGAAATTGAAGGTCTTAAACTTTTGAAATAGAAGAAGGGTACCAATCCAATTACCTGAACAATATCGATTGAAAACACTTAAACCACCAAACATCCTAGCAATTAAATTTTCATGCTTTCACAAGGCCAAGGCCGAGCTCCTGAGATCTAAGTTCTCACCGCCTTAGCTAAGCTCCGAATTCTGCACCCTCATCCTCAATCTCGGGTTTCCTCACCTTTCCCTCCACACCTCCCTCTGAACTTTATTCTCTCTCCCCAACCACCATAATGTCCACCATAACTGCGCCGGCACTTCAAACCTCCTACCCACCCCATCTCCCTGCCTCATTCAATGGCAACCAACCGACGCCCATCCGCCTCTATCCACTATCAAACTACACATTCGGCACGAAAGAAACGCAACCAGAGGAAGACCCCTCGGTCCTCGCGCGCTTGAAGCGGCTCGAAGAACACTATGTCGAGCATGGGATGCGGCGAACCTGTGAGGGTATACTGGTGTGTCACGAACACAACCACCCGCACATTTTGATGCTGCAAATCGCCAATGCTTTTTTCAAGCTGCCGGGAGATTACTTGAGGTCGGAGGATGAAGAGATAGAGGGCTTTAAGATGAGGTTGAATGAGCGGCTAGCGCCCGTAGGCAATCAGTTTAGTGGCCAGGGTGTCAATGATGATTGGCAGATTGGAGATACGTTGGCGCAGTGGTGGAGACCGAATTTCGAGACTTTTATGTACCCGTTTATCCCAGCGCATGTTACGAGGCCAAAGGAATGTAAAAAGTTGTATTTTATACAACTTCCTAGACAAAGTATGTTATCCCCTTCCCGCCCTTTCCAGTTTTCTTTGCAAGGTACTGACCAAATCATAGAAGTCCTCAGCGTCCCTAAAAACATGAAACTCCTCGCCGTCCCTCTCTTCGAACTCTATGACAACACGGCAAGATACGGCCCCCAACTGTCCGCTATTCCCCACTTACTATCTCGTTATAACTTCGAATTCATAGACGAGAATGGAGAGGTAGTTGCTGTTACGCCGGGTGGAGGCCCAGAAGATAGCTATGTGCCCAAAACCAAGATTTTAGCAGGCGGAGATGAGGAGATGGAAAATGGGGATGGGAACGGTCTGAATGGGGTTCAATGAGGTGTTTTTGTGGTCAGAGGAAAGCAGGGAAATGGCGTTTTATACGGATGGGTTATTTGAAAAACGAGTCTGGTGAGAGAGAGATACCATAGATCTACAATCTGAATTGTAGATGGCAGAAACCTGTATATTGTCTTTGTCTTTCTGATAAATACCTCAATGCAAATTCCCTGAACATCTCTACTACCCTTATTTTCCCTATATGTATCCTCTAACTCCATTAAGCCCACGCAAGACCTCCCAAACCCAAACTCCTATTTCCAGCCTCACATATTCTCCCCCTGAATCGTAGCCACAATACTCCGCTGATGCTTTGCAGCTCTAAATTCCATTTGCCAGATACCTTGCCAAGTGCCCAACGCTAATTTCCCGTCACGGATCGGAACCGTGATACTAGCACCTATCAAAGCACTTTTAATATGTGCCTATTCCTCATTAGTATCCCCTCTCATAACATCTCCCTACCAAGACAAATCCCAAAATCCCAAAATCCCTTCCCAAGGGATAAGAAAGAAAAAGAAGGGAAAAGGAAGAAAAACCAACCGGCATATCATCCACGCCCTCAGCATCATGCCTATACAGGCCCTCGCCCTGATCCTGCGGCACAATCCGATCCAGCGCATCACTCATATCCTGCCTCACATCCTGATCCCAATTCTCATTCAGCGAGAGCGCACAGCTGGTATGCTGGACAAACAGATGCAACAACCCGATTTTATAGCCCTTGATCTCGGGCAGTTCTTGCACTACCGTGTCGGTGATCAGGTAGGAACCGCGGGATTTCAACGGCAGGGTGAATGATTTTTGGAACCACGACATGGTGTTGCTTGAGCTGGATAGTGATGCGGAAGTAAGTGGAGAACTGAATGGTTGGCTTGGTGGGGACGAGAAGGAGGGGAGGAGGGATAGTGGGAGGTAGAGCAGGAAGTGGAAGAGAGAGGGGAAGAATGCGAAGAGGAGAAATATCAGAAGGAGTAGTATTGTAAAATTCGAGATGGAGGTCGTGGTGGCGGGTGGTGGCATTTATATTTCTTTGATGATGTTGATGTGGGGTTGTAATCGACGTCACTCGCAAGCAGGGGTATTTGAGGTCGGATTTTCGATTTTGATATTTAGGGCTTTTGGTCAAGAAACTTGGTTAAATTTATTTCAAAATTGAGCATATAATCAAATTGATCTTAAAGTTGAAAGGAAGAGAAAATTGAGTGATAATCATGTTTGGTGGAATGAGCTCTTCCTTGACATGTGAGTGTTCCTTGAAGGAGACGCGGCTTCTCAGGCTCCAATTACAGTACAATCTTGAAGAGGATACGGTTTAGTAGACCGAAGGCGATGAGCCGTTACCAGTGTCATAATTTCTTCTCTCACTGCCTATGGACATTTATAAGCTCGATGTCTAATCAGGGACAATTCGGCTTGATGATCTACTCCTATTAAGTAATTACAAAGTCGAAACACGAGCTAGGTCTAATAGCTCCTATGTAAGCAAATATGCATCAACTTTAATAATCTTTTCAAGAATCAAAACCAGGAAAGCTAAAACTGAAAGTAAACAGCCAGTCTTGAAAGCTATTATCTCTAGCCTCTCAAACCGCTCCTGTAAGCAACCATCGAGACCCATCCCTGTAACTTCATGAAATACTCTGACACAAAACCCACTTTTCATAACTTGGAGGCCTAGAAAGTTTCAATGCTAGAACCTCCATATCCCATCATATCTTGTAGCGCATAGCGTCCGATCGAAGATCCTCCCAAACTTGATTACCATCCATTTTTGGAATTGGGAGTACCACCGTTAGCACCACCACCACTACCATCTCCACGACCGCCATTATCAACTGGAGCTGCCCAGCTACCAATAGACATATCACTTCCAGTCTCCCATGTAGCACCGGCCCCATAATTTCGGGTGCTCTGAGCTGCAGTTGGATCGCCCCACGATGGTTGAGTAGTTGGCTTGCCCCAAGTATTCGGACTATCATTTCCTCCACTGCTTTGGTGATTGTTCGAGTTATTTCCATTGCCCCAGCTCGAGGTATTGTTGTTGTTTGATGGGCTGTTAGAGTTGTTATTCAAATTATCATTGTTTCCCCAGCCAGAATTATTGTTCGAATTATTAGAATTGCCCCAGCCGCCCGGGTTGTTATTGGAGTTGTCGTTAGAGTTGGATTGGCCATTCGAGTTATCATTGTCCCAGCCCGAGTTGTTTTGCAGAGAGTTGTTCTGATTGTCGCCCCAACTTGAGTTGTTATTGTTTTGTGGAGAAGTGTTCTGATTATTACCTGGGCCGGAGTTGTTATTGTTTTGCGGCGAAGTGTTCTGAGGAGAATTCGAAGCCTGATTATTGCGCCAACCCGAGTTGTTGTTCACTGGTGAATTATTTGGTGGACCAGTCGAGTTCTGGATCCCCCCCCATTTAGAATTCCCGTTGTTATTTGGTGAGGTTGGACTTTGATTGCCTGGGTGCCAGCCTGAGCCCATATTCTGGTTGCTTCCATGGTCATTCTTGTCATCAATCCATGCTCCCGGCATCCTCTGCTGTGGTTGATGGGATAGAGGTCCACCAGAGCTGAAGGCTTGTGGTGGGTAGTGGTAATGGTGTGTATGATGAATGGGAGCAGGGGGTCCACCATAATAGGCTTCATGAAAAGAGCTGGGAGCAGGTGGAGGCCCACCATAGGGAGATGGAGTGGCAGTACGTGACATTGGAAAGCCACCAAAGGAACCTGCATTGGGATGAAACGCACCAACAGACAACCGATTGCTCGGAATGACAGTAGAGTAAGGATTGCCGTACAGTGGGCCATGGTAGACGCGCAAGACGCCTGTCTGGGGGTCGAAGAAGGCATTTGGACGTGGACAGTTGCTGCCCTCGACTACGTCCTCACGAAGAACTACATCAGCCCTAGGAGGTTGGATCGTGTGCGATGCCATTTTCTTGGCAATATCTGCTGCTTTATAATGGGGTGGTCGGCTGCCTTGACTTTGCTGATTTTGCTGCGTTTGCTGCGTTTGGTTTTGGTTGCCTCGATTTCCTTGCTGACTTTCTCGATTTTGGCTCCCCCCCCAGTTCTGATTCGAGTTACCACCTTGATTATGGGCCGACGCGATTTGGTGTTGCTGGTTCACCTTTGTGGATTGACTGCAATTGTTTTGGGGGTTTGGTTGGCGATTTCGAGTTTCGCAACAGCACTGAGCAGAATTGTTGCCCTGATTTTGACTTTGATTTTGGTTTTGGTTTGGCTGACGCTGCGAGTCTGTAGATTGAATGCGCTTACGCTGAGACCGGCAATTTGGCTGACAGGGTTTTCTGTGATTTGCGTCGGTATTATGTTGTTGAAATTCGTCCCATGAGCGCGCGTAATCTTCTTGAAATTCACCTTTAGTCGGTTGTCTGTAGTGTATAAGGTGTTTCTTGTACGAATCCCACCACGAGGCTTGCATACCTTTATTTTCCCATACATAGTTTGCACCATATCCATTATACCCACCGTACCAGGTACTCTTATTTTCAGGGCTCTTTTTCAAAGCCGATTTTATCTTTCCATTTTCTAGAAAATGGACTTTCTTTGCCTTGGATTTCTTATCCTCCGAAACACTACCTGAATCTGAACCCGAATCCGAGTTAGAGCGAGGTCTTTGATCACTAATTGAGATGGTTAGGTGTACTCTATTAGGCGAACGAGATGTTGGCTTTTGGGACTCCACTCGCTCGGGGGATGGTGAACTCTTTATACTTCTTCCTCGTTTTGTAGTTTTTGTTCTTTCAGGGGACGAAGACATGATCTCCTCTTCCTCCTCTTCCCCTGACTCCGACTCCGACTCTGATTCCAATTCTGGTGGAGGCTTTAATGATCGCTTAGCCTTGGGCCGTGCAATTCGTTGACAGGCTAGGTATTCCAAGGGAGATATGCTTCTAGGACCTGATGGCCATAACTGCTCTTTGACAGAGAGCATTCGAGGCAGTGAGCTGTTGGCTGCTGGCATCTTAGCTAGCTGGAAATCAAAGGTCACCCAATGAAGGCTGTCGACTTATAATGCGTTCATGGAGACTTCGGAGATGGACTGCGTTTTAGCGCATTAGAATTTGTGGTTGCGCTTTGATATACGGTTCCGATAACCATTCTAAGAGTATGAAGGACTCCGAATGCAATTAGCAGTACCTATAGGCGTATGGACAGCAATAGAGATAAAGATCCCCTTAGTGATCAAACTCCTTGAACGTAGCATCCAGTATTGATTATTGGAAGACAGTAGTACAACTTGGCCCTGTCGAGCTTGTAGTCAAGTTTCTACACGTCAACGAGCAACTCTAGGCGTGTCTCATACCAATAGAAGAAAACGAGCAGGTTGAGAGATTTAGATGTGAGTTTGATAGTTCATGGGATTGTAATTCGATGCTAAGAATTATTGTCGTTAATAATGCTTCAAGATGAAGGAATGAGTTCTGAGTTCATTCCCGGGAACACAAGATTTTGACGACGTACCAACAAGGAAAGACTTTACCTAGAGATATGAGCATCAGTAGAAAGTATTCTGTATTCTGTAACTCCTTGGACAAGCTCGAAGCTTTCTTGAAAGTAGATATTGTATCTCTGTCGAGATGGAATGTGATGTCTGCCTGTTACAGATGCAGAGGACTTTCTCAGTTCACAGTAGCCCGGAACTGGTACAAGTACAAAACACTTCTTCGCGTGGAGTAGAGACTACTACCACAAATGTCGAGATGCAAAGTGAAGCGTCTCTCGTAGAGAAGTTTACAATAATAATAGTGGATAGGAATGTTGAGAACAGAACTAGAAGGTGCGTGACTGGAGATGACCGGTAGCTTCCATTTAGGCCTACGTAGGTATTGGTTCTTACTTAGGAAACTAGGTTTAGTATCTCCTCCATTCGTAAAGTAGGCAATTGAAATCCTTAAAGAATACAAATTAAAGTTATCTTGCGGATGCCTTATAGAATTAGGAAGTTATTGGACTAATTTTCATAATAATTATTGACTAAAGGGAAACTTTTGAATGAGACATTGAATCACGTGACTGGCCTGGTCTTACTCGACCTAACATTAGAGCAAGTGTTCAGTATCTTTGTTATCTCGATGCTATCCACAGTAACCTACTGGCTATTCAATTTACTTTCGAACAACAACAAGCTCCGACAAGCTGCCATTACTGCTAAGCCTCTTGTTGTCTGGTGTGTTTCGAAGTACTGATAGCAATCACAAAGTCTCCTCTACTCAAGCACTCCAGGATGTGCCAATTACCAATGCCATGTTTGACGTAGAGAATTTATAAATTACAAAACTTAAAAGTCCTGCAAAACCTGTTAAAAAAGATCGCCAACGAATTTTTTAACTTTGGTAGGGCAAAAACAGTATCGCAGGAGGAATCATAACACAACAAAACATGACATGGCACTAGCTATGTACATGCTCAATATAAAAATGAGTGTATCCCTCATAACCTGGCCTTTGTCTGTAACTGCTGCTCCCTCCACTTCTTATTTATAGTAATCCCCCTATAATAACTCCATATGCCAGCCAAGCCAGCCAGTGGCGGACACAGCAAAAGTAACCAAGCCCACCACCTTGGGCTCTTCTCCCTAATAGATTTCATGGCCCGATCAAGCTCTGTTCTCAATTCGTCCATCCCCAGATCATTGTTAACCACTACCCCTCTTCCCACCCCTCTCGCCTCACACCTCCTAGCCTTCTCTCTCACATCCCCTTGACTCTTAACTCTGTTCTCCGCATCCTCAGCCGACAAATGCGCGTCTCTCTCCCTCAGCCTCTTCATCTGAATAGCTGGATCCGAGACTGAAACCACCATAACCGTTCCGCAGAGCGTATCCAATCCACTCTCAAACAATAACGGCACATCCAATACCACGGCCCAGTAGCCCCTTAGATAGCATCTCAGCAATCGTTTATACATTTCCATCCTAACTGCTGGATGAACAATGCTATTCAATACCGCGCGATCTTTCCTCCGCTCCTCACTGTCCCCAAACACTCTTTGTCCCAGCGCCGGCCGGTTTAAGGGCATTCCTTTCGACTCATCGTAATTGGGAATGGAGGAGGGGGGGAGCAGTAGATCGGGAGTCGTCGATTGGAAGCGCGCGAGTATTTCCTTGTAGCCTGCTGTGCCCGGCTCAACGACTTTGCGGGCGAGCAGGTCAGCGTCTATTACCGGGAGGGAGTATGGTGGTTTGGATAGGATTGATGAGACTGTGGATTTTCCGGTGGCTATGGAACCAGTGAGGCCGAGGAGCAGCATTTTGGTGATTGTAGAAGGTGTTTGGGCCTTCGGTGCCGAATAGCATGAGATCGATTGAGGTTGAATTGCGGGCAGAGACCTGATTGGTTGCTATGCCGATTTTATTTTTGCGACCAGAATGCCTAAAAAGGGGTTTGAACTCGACACATTTTTTAGATAATATTTTTCCTCGCTCTGTTCATAAGACCAGTTTTACCTTTAGTTATGAAGATATGCAACAGGTTTGATTGTTTTTCAAACCTATTGACAAAACACGACTTGGACAAGGCTTCTTTCTACCAGCTCTGATATTATTCGCAAGATGCTTTTGCCAAAAGCTAAAAATTGTAGTTTATGTAAATCATTTTAACTGTTGTGCTCTATAGTATATGGAAGGTGAAACAGCATCATCTTAAATGCAAATGGGTTCAATAGACCCGTTAAATATAACCTCAGTGCCTATTCTTATCCATCACCACAGCAGCCACCACCTAGTGTTCCCCAGCTCTCGCCAATCCTGTGTCCATAACAACCACCCTATCAAAACCCATAATTATATGGAGGCGATGAATAGCCGCTATAACCGCGTATTCCTTGCCGCCCTCGGTGCCGTTGCCGCCAATACCCAAACTACGGGCACGAACATCCTTTGGCCCTGACTGAATGTGTCTGCACTCATCACCGCCCTTAAGCCGCCCTTATCTTGGATGAACGACCATAAATCCACGGTTTCCAGGATTTCTTTGTGTTCCTCGGCCGTAGCAACATTGGATGGATCCGAATTATCTTGGAAAGTCGAGCCGTTGGGTAGGAATACTGCCTACTGCGGAACTGCGATTGTCCGTTGGCGCAGTGTGGAACGGTCTATTCGGCTGAGCGGCATTACCAATTGTAATATTTGCTGTAGTCTCTGGCAAAGGATCCAAAAGCTTGAGAAGCAGGGCGATCAGGCTTGATTTGCCACTCCCAGTACGGCCACAGATGGCGATCTTCTTGCCTGCAGTGATGGATATGTCGATGTCACAGAGAGCCAGGGCTAGTTAGCCGTTATTGAGTACTTGGGCAAGAATTTTGAGACGGCTGTGATAGCTGCAGTGAAGAAAGATACTTTGTACGGAAGTGGTTGGAAAGACTAGATCGATACCACTTGGCAATGTGGAACAATTGACTACCACGAATTGGATACGAGAATTCGAAAGATAAGAAATAAAATGTTTGTTCTATGTTCCCAAACGTAAATACCCGTCACCGGTTTGGAAGACTCTATGATGAGTCCAATCCATATATATATATAATTAAGCTCTCGAGGTTGGTGCTGCCGTATCCATAAAAAACTACAAACGCCGAGACTTACACCTTTCCCTGACCCATAATAAGCCACAATCAAATCACAAAGGATCGCAGAGATTTCAAAAACAAAACAGAGCCTAGGAACGTTTACTAATATCAGGAGACAATTGGAGCTTGTGCTGTCGTCAGACTCGACTCTGATTTTATAGTAGGGGTAAGAACTTCATCCGCCGCCCCGGCCACTTGCCCAAAACAATGTATGCAATTCTCATGACCTTGATCAAAAGCTCTACCTATCTGCTCTTCCACCAAGCTAGCAGTACGGATTTCTTCACTGTCAAGTATCTTAGAAATATCTCTTTTAGATTTGCGCTTCCTATAAATCTCCGCCTCAATCCCATCATCGTGTATCTTCTGTTCTGTGTCGTCCACTTCAGGTCTCCACTTCCTATTGAAGAGAGCTTGAACGGCACCCAGGTTTATCAGCGTATTCAGACTATTCAACTCTAACAAGTCATTCTCCCGTATATCCATAACATGAGAAAAGCGGTTAAAGGCGTCCGCTGTCTCCGGGACTCTTCGCCAAATATCACATCACACGGGAACCCGGGTAAAACGTGAAAAATTGTGTCCATATCGTTGAGCTGGGGATGTCCGAATTCTAGAGTTGAGATAGCGACAGTTCCGACTATTTCAGTGATTGATCCGTCGGCAAGTGTCGCTGTTGTGAGAGAGACATTTCGTCGATCTATTTTAAACCCTCGTCTAAAGGCACAATGGAAAGACATAAATTCTAGATCTGAGCCTGTATCTGCACAACCTAGCAATTTACGCCCGTCGACAACAAAAGAAAGCTGTCTTTGTAGGGAGCTAATCCATTTCAGAGTCGTCATACTGCTATAACTCGCAGGACAACCTTCGAGGAGACGCTAATTCTTGGTGTAGAGCTTAATTTTCTGAAGGAAATCCATACCCTTAAGCAGAGGCACAGCGCTTTTAGAGAGGAATAAAACCAGCGACGTTCTTCCAAGTATTTTTAGAGAGAAGACTGCAAGGTACAAAGGCCCGGCCGGTGGATTTAATGTAATTCCCACTTCCTAGTTTGAACAATCCTTGGTCCTTTTCTGCTCGATATATGGGAATATTATGCTGAATTGCAAATGCTTCTGACATGATGTCTTTTCTAACCCAATATCTGGACGAGCGAAACACTCCTTCCCATCAACGAGAACGCAGATTGCTTTTCTCTTGAATGTAGATGCTTTCGTGGCGGTCCTTTACAAGAAAGGGAAATTGGTAGGTTGATTAGCCCCAATATTTCGGATCTGATAGATCTGCGAGGATAGGCAAAAATGAAGAGCTATTCCGAAAGGCCTTGCTCATTTTCTAAGGTATTTGCTATCCCTCTTGGCGATGAGGAGGAAGGCGACGACTTGATTCTTGAAATTGTTCGCTCATATTATCCATTCTTCTTTGCTTTATCAGATTGTGCGATTTCCTTCCGAAAGGTGTAGGAAACTTAGGAGTGTCTGGAACTACACAATCATAAGTACAAGTACAGGGGAAGATCTCTATAATGCGATTTACAGTACCACGAGTCAATTCCTCTCTCTATGCTGGGCTGAGTTGCACTTACACTTCTTCATTGTATAGACAGCAAACTTAGATTGTAAATAAGTGAAAAGTATAGTTCTCTGGATCTTCTGAACTTATATCAGGTTGTTTAACTTCCCGCTAGAGATTTCTTCAACATGAAAGCTTCATAACATAACCCAGATTGCCAGTACAACGCCAACCAATCCAGTACTAACATAAGAAGACGTCCAATTCCAATCAAAAATACAAAATTTTATAAAACGATATACTTGTAAGATCATGATGATAGCTAGTGTTAGGATAACTCCTATGCGAACCGGCAGTGAATTTGAGAATGATAAAGTATAAGGATGACAGACATTCGAGTGATGACGCTGCCAATGTAGCCGGAGTACATAAATTTGTACTGATGCTCGAGTATATAGTTCCTTTAAGTATTGAAGGTCGAACAAGGCTGTGGAGCGTCAGCACAGAAGTTTAACTAATGCTATACTTACTCTTGAACAATGATTCCCCTGCTTCTATACATACTTGAGTATTATTCACTCCATTGGTCAACTCCGACTCCAGAACTTGTAGGATAGCAAAATCGGTCTCGTACTGTATTGGAGGAATATTAACCATAGAACTACTTAATCGCCAGCTTGGTCTAGGGCGACATGCCCGAGGATGGAAAACTATTAGGTATTCCTTGGCCAAGTCTAGAGCAGACTTTCCACCGCGCAGAGCTTTAGTCGGATCAGCCCCAGCTTCAAGGAGAAGCGTGACCAGCTCCAAATCCCCACGATCGATCGCATAGGCTAGTGGCGTAAAACAAAGATCGTAGACATGCATTTGGATTAAGCTCGAAGGTGGGTTCAGGGGGAAATTTAGAGAAGCAGGTCCATAGCTTAGGAGATGAGACAGTAGTATATGGTAGCCATTTTTCATATATGAATCAGATTCTGTTACGAGAGCTGCGATTTCCGCACTAAGAAAGAGTTCGGGGGAAGATGGCGGTGCTGCGTACGAACAGTACCGATGCTGGATTAACAGATCAATCATCAAAATTGCGTTTTCATGGTGAACCGAAGATACCGATAGTCTATCGAGACCAAAGCAGTAGAGCAAGACTTTGCTACTAGTAGGTTCATTACAAAGAGGACCTAGTTGTAGTACTTTCTTTATGAGGTCAGCTTGCTCCACGTGGTCAAGAATGAACTCTGTGCTGAGTAGCCTCGAAAACTCTAAGGCATTAAGGCTATGCGGAGTCGTATGTTGCAAAAGGAACTCGAAAGTGTCCGCATTCTTACAGCGGGCTGCGTTAATAATATATGCTTGTTCATCTCGACATTCATGAACGCCATTCGATTTGACGTAAGGAATTTTCTCCAATATATCGAATCCTTGTTCCAAGAAGAATCTCAACATAATACTATTTCCACGTGCACTGATCATTCCGAAAAAAAAGCAGCGGTTATTTGGACTTGTGTCTCTCAGTTCGCAACACAAACTCTCAACATTAAATTCACTTATTGAGGGACGAGTTGTGAAGACCCGGAAATGCTTGAGGAGAGATGTCTGAAACCCTGGTAGTGTTACACATAAGGTGCTGATCATCCACCTATCAGCCATGGACAGTTCTGAAATTGACGTCGGGTCGATATGGTCGATAAAGTCTTTCTTTATATGGAGCAGTGGATTTGGAAGTGAGAGGAACCATATCAATCTCCCGTATTGACCTCCATCGGACAAAGAAGCGCCTCGTTCGAATAAGAGTGACGGGATTGAGTATTCACCAACATACCAGTTTTTAGCTACTCCTATTCTATCACAGTCAATTCGGTTAGCAAGAGCTTGCTCTAGGGTATCTTGACTTCGTGCGTGGCTGATGTTCCTGAATGACATCTGGGCGCCGTAATCTAGCAGCAACTTGCACACCTCATATTCTTCTGATTGCCACTGATTTCTTGACGAAGAAAGAAATACCTGTATACAATGAATAAATGATTGATTGTCCAAAACGATCTTCACAAACCTGTAAGACGCGTTTCCCGAGAAATATATCATTAGTAGAGAACCGGCCTTCTTCCAGAAGCTTACGGAGTTCAGATGGATCAGGGCGCTCAGGTCTATACATCGCCCACGATCTTACTTTACCGCCAATGAAGTTGAAGCCAAGGCACTTAAATACCTCAAAATCGTCACACACCCGGCTACAAGAAACTTTGAATGAGAATTTCCAGAACGATCCATGGTTGGTGCGTATAGACAATAACAAATCGCAAATACAATTGGAAAGCCTTGAATTGGGTATAAATCTGATGGAGATATGGTGATAGTTGGAAACGTGTAGCTCCGATTCTGCGCTTTTGTGCGATTTCATGATCCCAAAATCATTCTGACAGTTTGGAGATTTCCGCTGATAAAATTTTAGGAGTCCAAGTGGGTAGCGATAATATCCGATCAAAGCCCCAGATTTGAATCGTGTATGATATTTCATTATTGCAGCTTTCCGATAAGGCCCTCTGGTGCTATTAAACGGTGATGATGGGATGAAACTATGTCGAGTCGCGCTCTCAATATAAATTTCGAGCCTATCCTCCAATTCTCTTATTGATTTGTTGATGCTCTGTTGGATATCTCGGCTTTCAAGAGTGTGAGATGCCATCAGATGGGTTATTCGAGATTCGACAGACCCTAAAGCCTCAGTCACTTGAGATGTCGCTTGAATCATCTTCTGACCAGCACCGGTAAAATGCTCGCAAATAGCAGGCTTCATAGCTGAGATCTCTGATGATAGAGAATCCAAGCGTCTGCTGTTAGAAAGGAGGTCTATTCCTAGAATTTGACTCCGGAAACTATTACATTTTAGTAATACCGGGGTAGGACTTGGGGACCACAGAGCCTTACTCTATCAACTCAGATTGCATAAGCGTAAATATTTCGCAATGCCGAGATAATGTCTGCATATATTCATTGATACGTGCTTCCGAGAGCGCCATGCTAACCCGCATTCTGATTGCTCCCGATTTTGCCTTTTGCTCCATATTTTCCACCATTGTCGCAAAACACTTAACATCAAGCTCAAGCTCACCAAGCTGGTTTCGCCACCATTCCCGTAAAGTTCCTGGAGCATTTATCTGCTCAAATTTAGGTAATTTCACTTTCATCTCCACAACAAGTGCTTGGTGTGCGTTGAGAGTGAATTTTAATCGACTCAGATCTCGAGGTGCCTCTTGAAATTTTTGTCGAAGATGGTCAAGTGACTTCGCTCCATTGGCTACAATAATAGCAAAAGTAACAACAGAGGATGCAACACCGATTGCTGACGCAGGATCCATGTTGAAAGCTTATGAACTCTGCGGTGGAAATTAGACAAGATATTTGATATTGTAGTTAGGTGTTTTGGAAATAAGCTGGCGAGATGTAGAAAGGCAAAAGATGTACTCGGACACTGGGCCGCAGATAAAGCAACAGTTCATGATAAGGCTTTCCGAAAGGCTTCCCAAGGAGTTCTATCGGTATAAGTATGTAAGATATAGTGAGTTGGCATGCATATGAATGCCTAGGTTTAACCACACCTGCATACAACCATGTTTCCATTGCTGAGCGGGCAAGGCTGGACAGATGAAATTAGTCACAGTTTAAAAATTTAATTATAGGGAAGGCGCACCTTTAGGACCGTCAATACTTGTTGCCAGCGTTTGTCACACATACTCAGTAGCAATATCATCAAAGCAGAACTTCTAGTCTCTACTATCTCTAGCCTGAGCATATGTTTCGACAGCATTAATACGATTTGACCATCACCCACGCTCTGTAAAGTTAAGTCGTAATGATGGATGGTAGTCATCTTGTAAATAAGTCATAGTCAAATTGTAGATGTCGATCGCTCTCCCATTCTTAAACTCCCATGTATTCATATATATATTAAGAGATATTTTAGAGTGTACCCTGTAGCCTTTAAGGATAGACTTTGCACCTTGAAGTACTCAGGGATACAAGGGGAAACATGAGCACAGCCGTTACGGTTGACCAGCTACTCTGAGGGCATTTGGTGCCGAAGTAGCACAGTCGATGTCTTGAGGTTCAACCAGACCTCTTTGGTACGCCTGCGGAAAGTCAAATATTAAACCCATCGCACTCAAAGCTGTTGTAACTAGCTATGTTGCCAATTGGAGTCGTTGGTTCGTCTTGTTGAAATTCTCTTTGAATTGGCACACGCGATTGAATCCCGAGAGAAGAAAGCAGTAAAACGTGATCAGTGTTCCTATAGTCATAGCCGAATATTGAGAGCAAATGGAACTTTGTCTCTTAGAATAATTGATCAATGATGCCTGTGCCAGATGTCTTATAGAAAGATGTAACCTTGACATGGACTAATGAAGGGTAATCAACTAAAGCACTCGCGTAAAAAGCATGTCAAATGAATAATAATGATATAAATGATGGAGGTTGATAATAACAAAGGCCGTCCGTATTCTGGACGCACTACACCAAAATTGGAAAACTGCAATTTTTAAGAATATAAAATAGTAATTTTATATTATAAATTAAATATATGTCGATTTTTATTCTTAAATATTGACCAGAATTCTGACGGCCCCTGTTGATAATATGGCCCTCGCTTAGTCATCCCAAACAAGACGCGTTACTTCCACGCGCCTTCTCACCCCCCGCCAGCACTATCAATTATAACCTCCTACGAATATTTCCAGAATGCGATAGAAATCCTTTTAGAAGTTCTTCCATGCTTCTTGAAAGTTCCTGCAAAATCCTGCGACAATGCCTCGCCCAAAGCGCACAAAAATCGCGCCATCAGCTCCTGCCCCACGCATCAGGAAAGCGGAACCTACTTCTAAAATCCATGCACAGAAGCAACCAGCAGAGCGCCCATTTGATGAGATGGATGATGTTAGAGATCTAGACGATCGAGCTGTAATGAGTGCGCGACGTGTTCAGAAGACCAATGGCAAAGGAAAGGCGGCCAATTTGGCGCGAGAGGAGGGAACATTGGGAATGAAAGCAACCCCAGCTCGAATCACCGCTCACAGGAGAGTTCCATCACAAGAGGAAATAGGAAACGCACTTGGAGGTCAATTTAATATAGCCGCCATCGAATCCATCGAACTAGGATCAAGTAGCCCTGCGATTGAGGTTGGCAGAAAAGATGTTAACACACCAGTGGTGGAGAACTCAGCACTTGCAAATTTTAAGACACGACCGCCTCAACCAAGCATTCTTGGTCGAGGGGCTGGAAGGGCGCGCTCAAGTAGCGTGGAATCAATCTTAGCAGATACGGATGGTCTGGCCGGCATGGGCAAGAAAAATACATCAACACTTGGGACATTCAAGAGATGCGCACAACAACAAAGCATCCTGGGTCGGAAAATCACGGATGTTCGAGCAAGCAGCGTAGGACTGGAAATGGGTCGAGGCACACCAGCTGTTGCGTCAGCCTACAAGATTGGGAATTTTCGAAGACGGGAACGACAACCAAGTATTCTAGGCACGGCTCAAAAAGTTAGACCGACACAACCTGAATTTGATGATGAGGAGGATGATTTTAACCCTGAAGATGAATCAACACCGGTAAATTTTTCCAAGACAAGGGACTTAACTTCATCTGTAAGCACACTTGAAATTTTTTTTCTGGCTTTTGTGTGCGTCTAAAACTGTGCTAATTAATTCCAGTCTTCTTCGAATCCCAGAAAACGAAAACTCTCGGCCGTCCAAGTGCCACGATCTAGAGAATCTAGCCTAATTCTACCTTCTCTTCAGGGTGAAGAAGAGACAATCCAAGCAACTGGTCCTCTTAGTGATGAAGATGAATTAGGAAGCCCATCTCAACAAGAATCACCAATGATTTCCATAACTGCTCGCCCAAAGACCCCCGAATTCATGAATGAAACCATGGCACCACCACGAAGCAGCAGCCCTTCACACCAAAGTCCCGAAGATATACGATCCAGCCTGAGAATCAGCACTCAACCATCATCAACAAGAGGCCGAAGAACTTTCCGTGGCAAAACACCCTCACCTGCAACCCAAGACTCACCAATTTCCTCTCCACCATCTCTTACACACTCACCCAATCGCCCAGCAATAGCAACCAAACAAAAAGCACAGCGCCAACCAAAACGACCCGCCACATTCTCCACCGTTCAACTCCGAAATCTCCTCCCACGCAGAAGACGACGACAAGTACGTGATATATTTGATATCGCTAGTTCTGAAGGCGAAATCGACGTATCTGGCCTCGCATCCGACGATGACGAACTTTCTCACCTTGCAGTCCGCGCCCTCTGCCCACGCTTAACTCGAACACCCGCTCCACTCCGAAAACTCGCGAAAACAAAATCTGGACCTAAACCCACGTCTAAAAATTCCTCAAAACGTACTTATGGACGCCTGACTACATCGGATAAAGAGAACGAAAATACGGATAAAGAGGTAATCGACCCTGATGATAGCTTAGCGCCGATTCGAGACGATGAAGATAATGGTAGTCCAGAAAATAGCCAGGAATTAGAGAAGAGGGTGGGTAAGGAGTTGAAGAAAGCAGCGAGGAAGTTTGAGGAGGTTGATAAATGGGAGTTGGAGTTTGAGGATGTGACGGCCAGTAGTTCTTCTCCGAAGGGTGCTAGATGATTCTGCTTCTATTCCCAAGCATGACCGTTTCACAAGTA